>JAOQMP010063219.1:0-10511 GCA_027563575.1 Erythroxylum pedicellare | reverse complement strand
AGTTTGATGGACTATCTACCCATCAAGTTTTAACACCAAGATGAGATCTTGTGTGGTGATCACTATATAGAGTAAAGCGGGAGATCTAGAACGAAAAACTAATATAAAGGCAAAATAATAATTTTATCCTTTATTGTACGAATAGCTGTAATATTGTTCATATTATTATTTGCAATTGGACATCTTATTTGAAACATGTATTTAATAATTTAAGAGTTCAACTAATTGTCTTTAGTGGAATGACATTCTAATGAGATTAAATTAATTCTGGGCTTATTAGAGCTTGAATTATATAAGTCTAATTAGATTCCCTATTTGGCCTCTTGAAAGGTTATCAAGCAAGGTAAGAAATACAAATAAAGGTTTTAAAGTCTATGATTGAATATTGGGCTTAGACTAATTAATTTTTAATGAAAAGCCCAAATGAACATTTAAAAATGGGCTAGATTTTGGTTTAATTTGATTAATTAGAATAATTAAATTAAAACAAAGTCATTAAAGATAAATGCAGTTGGAATTTCAGTTTTAATGCGCTAAATTTGTAGCTACAAATTTAGCATTGATTTGCTATATTAAAGATGGTTTTAATATGCTTTATGATTATTAAATGGAGTAATGATGCTATCATTAAATGGTTTAATAGTTTTTTTTAATGATAGCATGTAACCTTTTAGCATTCATTAAAGGAGAAAAAGGAACATTTGATGGACTATCTTCCTTCTTTCATCACAAAACTAAAACTGATATGTCTAATTTAGGTTAATAGTCTTTTCATATAGACATCTTAAAGACAAACGAGAAGAGTCTCATTTGCTTAGTTCTTTATGATTGATTAAAGAAAAAAGTGATGCATTAGATGCACTTCACTTCTTCCTGTTGAGACTTAACCGAAATTAAGAGAAAAGAAGACAAGGTTGTTGAATTTTTTATCTCTCTCTCTCTCCTATCTTGCATGTGAGAGCCAAAAATTGAATGAGAATTGTCTCATCATTGACTTCTTTCTTCTAAGTCAAAATCTCTTCAATTTTTCTTCTCCTTTCCCACCAAAGGTTCTTATTAACCAAGTTGTCTAAAAAGAACAAGTGTTAGATCGGATTGGTCGAGGATATAATATTGAGAAGAGGATACAATAACAAGAAGAGAATATATCACTTAGGAGAGGATACATTGCCTAGGAGAGGATACATTGGCGAGGATAGGATAGCACAGTAAAGAGTTAAAGCTGTAGCAAATGAGTCGGTAATAATTTTCATCTTGTTTTTATGCAAATGTTTATCCTTATACCGTATCATGTACGATTACGCTTGTTGATTTGGTTATATTGCTTCCACTTCAATTTTGATTTCTAAAAAGTTTTGAAATCTATAGTTTTATCCAAATCGTGCATGCTTTATTTTTCTAATCTAACATTTCCAACACTGCTACCTTCCTAGATCGTCCATTCTAAGTTATTATTTCCTTTTTGTTTCAATTTCATTCATGTATAAATTTGGGATGGATTGTATGATGATAGAATGTTGAATGATGATGATGTTCTAACTCTCCTTCGATATTTTATTTTTATTTAATGTTATTCGTGTTGATTTTATGTTATTTGAATTGGGTATTGTGATTTGTTTTCTTACATAATTTGATAGTAAACTAAAAGGTTAATCTGGATTAAAAATGATTGGAGCATATTAATGAGAGTTAGGTGATTCAGTCAAACTTAATCATATCAGTAATTATAGAGAGAGAGATCTCGTAGACTTGATAGTTTATTAGAGTGCTTTAGATCTAATTAAGATTGTGAGTCTTTTATTAATTGAGAAATTACAAATTTCAAAATCGAATTGGGGATTATTAATTAGGGTTTAATCGTTATAACTCGATAGAGAGTAATCTACACTAGGATGGTCTAGAAGCAATAACCCATTAATATATAATCAACTAGGTTGGCAACCCATTAATATATAATCGACTAGGTTAGCATTAATGATAGGTAAAATGACCTTTCTCATAACTTGGTAAATTCCTTGGTTGATTTCCATTGTGCTTACTGGTTGCTCCATTTTTAAATCCTTCACGTTTAATTTCTAATTTGATTAGTTGAAATCAATTCTCCTAATTAATTTCTACTGCATCTTTTATTTTCTGTTTGATACTTTTTCTGACCTTAGATTTTAGATTAGATTACTCTCCTTCTTCAAGGAATCGATACCTTTAATACTACACTACGAACCGTGCCCTTACAGAATATGAGGGTTTATAAGATTAAAACCTACCTCAATCAAATTTTTAGTGCCGTTGTTGGGTAGGTGTAGAATTAGTATCGAGAAGCACTTGTCTAATGTCGTTAGCTTGGCATTTCTACTTCAGTTTACTTTAGAGCTTTTGAAGATTAAACTATTCTTTACAGACTAGACATAACTCTATCAATTTATCACTTATAATTTTTTGAACAACCTCAGATAATTTGAAATTAACCACATTAAGGAAATAAAAAAGTACCATCTTATTTAGGAGAATGTCTCAAAGTTTCAAACATTTTAGAAGTGGAAGTGATCTCTTCATCTGCCACTCTCAATATTAGTTTACCATCACTTACATCAATTATTACTTTACTTATAGCTAAAAACAGATGACCTAAAATAAAAGGTAGTTTAATATCTTCTTTCGTATCTAATATGAAAAAATCATACAACAATATGAATTTCTGAACTTTAACTAAAACATCTTCTATAATGCCTCTATGGTACTCAATTAATATATCGATTAAGAGTGTGCTCATTCTTTTCAGTTTTAGTTCTCTTAACCCTAATCTCTTAAATAAATTTGTGGGGCATCAAGTTAATCCTAGCTTTTAATTTATCTAATGCCTTTTCAATTGATAAATCATCAATTAAGCAAAGGATTGTGAAATCCTTAAATCCTTAAGCTTCCTAGGTAGTTTGTTTTAAAGAATGGTCACACACTCCTCATTAAGTGCCACTAGATAGGTCCTCCAGTTTCTTTTTATTCTATAGTACCTACTTTAAAATTTTGAAAATACAATGGAATATGTGAAAGATCCTTAACAAAAGGTAAGTTAATATTTAGCTATTTAAAATGTTGTAAGAACTTGCTAAATTATTTTTCAATGTTATGTTTCTTCAATTTTAATGGACATAGTATAAAAACTTAAACTCCTTTACTAACTGATGTTGTTCAGTTCCTTATCTTCTTATTTATCCTTTTTTTTTATTTCAACTTTCAACTCCTTAACATATTTCTTCTCCATATTCAACTCCTTAGTTCTTATAAGAGTGACAGCCTTTATATGATCTATCAAGTTTGTCTTGGTATTGTAAACATGACTTTTTATGGTCTATTAAATATCAGAGGAACAAACTAACCTATTTGATTCTCCAAGTTGTGGATAGAAGCCTCTCGATTCCTTAATGAAGTGTTAGTGGCTTGGAACTTAATTTCAAATACCTAAATGAATTTTTTTATAATATCTTCGAGGCTAGGCCTCTTTTCTTATGGAGAGTGGTGTTGTTGAAATCTAAATGGATGGTTTTATTTATGTTGGCCTTATTTCCCCTCAAAAATTTTGGGTGGTTCCTCCATCATGGATTGTAGTTATTACCATATAGGTTATATTGCTTTCAAGGTACATTACCCATATAGTCCATATGTTCATTCAGTTTGGTTAGAGCCTTAATGACATGGCAATTTCTTACCCAACATACCCTACTCTATGTAACTCACACAACAACACATTAACAGGTTGATATATGATCCAAATTTTACTAATCTTCTTGCTAAGAGCTTCAACTTGAACCCTAAAGCTTTAATTATATTGACATCATAAACTCCAACTAGCTTATTAGGTTTAAATTTTTTCGATTCTTACTCAAACATATTCATAACTAATTAAATCTTAAGGCTACTTCAGGTGTCTAACTATTTAAGCCCCCCCTCGATTGTGTCATCTATCATTTACACAGTTGAAGGATTCAAACCATTGTAGAATGTTTAAACCTTTAGCCTAATAAGAAGACCATGATGAGGGCATCTTTTTAACAAATCTTTTCCTTTGTATCATATAGAGTCTTTAAGACAATCTAGGTGTAGAAAGAGATGATATTCCTTATCTTTTCCATCTTGGCATGATGGAAATATTTTATCATTTTTTTGCCATTTAATTCTAGGTTACGATTGATCCAATATAAAGAGAATTCAACGATTTCTTGGCTTAGTACCTAAATGAGAAAGGAAATAGCCATAATCTAATCATAACATCAGTGGCCTTGTTTATCTTAAAGGTTTCATAAATCTCCAGGAAATTCTCGTTGTAAGCATTTTGGGTCCTGGTCCTATAATCCATCAAATTGCATAAACTATTACACCATCCATATAACATTCAATTTAATCTCTCTTTTTTTTTTTTGGTTATAATAGTCAGATTAGTGACGTTGGACTCAAATCCATTTAGTGATGGACTCACATACTCAAATATGGTTCTTTATTTTTCTTCTATAGCTTTTGGCTGCACGTTCTCAAATCTTTGCTCCCTATTTTCTTCTCACTATCTAAGCCTTGTTTAAAGATTTTAAAGTGTTATCCTTTCAATTTTAGGATCTCCTTTAACTAATCTTGATAGATTACTTTGAGTCATAAACAAATCCCTCTCTTAAAAAAACAATAATAAAAAGTAATAATAATAAAAAAAATTAAAATTAAAATATCAACAGAAGTAGAATAAATTCAAAGAAAAGAAAGTGTTAGACTATCACTAATTAGGCTTTCCTAACATCCTAGTCCATGATAAGAGTGCCAAAAACTTAGTGGAATCTAGTATGTTATATAATTAACACAACTCTGTTAATCTACAAATTATATAAGGCAAGTGCACCTATCATTTTATGGTATAGGACTCGAATTTCCAAGTATTGATCTCACAGAGACTATAAATACTAATAATGACTCTTTCTCTATTATATAACCACAAAATAAGGTGAATGTGATAATTTATATTTAAAATAAAAATAAACTGAAAAATCAACACAATAAAAGAAACTAAGGTAGCCAAAGATTGAAAAATCAATAGAAAGATGATAGTACTTTGACTTTGACTTTTCCTTAGGATTTCTCATTCAATCATGATTTCATTAACCAATTTATTCTAAAATTCACTAGATCGTGAAAATTTATAAATTATACTAATATCTTTCTAAAGGATATTAAGACCAAATTCTAGGATGATTAATTGAGATCTCTTTCTAATTAAAACTCTTAGAATTGCATTATTCAATTTATAAGTTTCACTGTTAGGTTTGAACCTAAACTAGAGTATTTATGTCCATCTATCTCTAGGTCTACCTAAAACTCCTTTTAATTATACTAGATCTATTCATACATTGGATTTCTCAATCTAAATTGCATGAAATCATACATGAAAGAAGATCTTGATAGCATTAATTTAAGGATAGCAAAGAACACATAATTGAATCTCAATAACATTAAATAATAAATTAAATTAAGTCAAAATCACTACAAAATCTATCCTAGGGTTCATATAATTCATATACCAAAAGGCATTTAGCTCATGAAAATAGAAAATAAAACATCAAAACTGAAGAAAAACATAAAAATACTAGAAAACATGTTTGCAATCTTTGAAACTTCGCACTAGATTGGTCAAAATATGTTTCAAAGGAGTTTCCTTGGTTATTCCTACTTCCCTCAGCCATTCTAAGGTTCTTCCTTTTTTTTAATCCTCTTCCTCCTATATACAGCTCAATCTTATCTTCTTAAATTTGAATTTCATATATAGTAAGTTACATAGGCATATTGATGATTGTGTTATTCAAAATAATGTGTAACCTTATCTGGAGGTAACATGTGTAAAGACATGGTCATGCATCATCAATATGGCCTCCTTAAGATTCAACGTAGGTGTTGTCCTGCACTCTACAACTTAATCAAACACACCCCAAAACTCTCTTACATGAACATACACATTGTCCTGTAGTCTATAACTTAAACAAAATAGCTCCAAATTGCTCCAAACTTGTTCAAATTCTTTCTTTTTCGCTTCAAGCAAGTGAATTATAATAAGAAAAAAATGAACTTAAATACCAAAATCAATAAAAATAAACAAATAAACAAACAAAATTCATTAAATATGGGACTAAAAATATTACTAAGTCACTAGTTATCATTCCACCCAAAGATGCATCAATTAAATGCTTGGATGGACAACTTAACATACTATGAAATATTTAGTAGCTGCTTCTATCTCTCTCTTATCTTTTAAATGTCTCTCTAATTATTAAAAAGGAAAGAAGTCATTCTTAAGTCTTACTGTTTTGTTCATCTTAGAGGAAAATACCTAGCTAAAAACTTCTCAGTAAGTTCATTTTAAATGGTGATAGATCTAGGAGGAAAAGATTTCTACCATGATTCTGCTCTGTCTCTCAATGTAAAATGAAACAACCTCAACCAATTTGCATCCTATAAAGCCCTATTAATGTTGAATGTATCAAAGATCTCCAAAATGCTAACAATGCATGCATTTATATCCTCATCAAGTAAGCCATTAAATTACATTATTTTTTGCACCATCTAAATCACACTAGGCTTGATTTCAATATTATTAGCCTCATATCACCAAATAATGCTAAATTCTATCTCTATAAGAGATATTCTAGCATAATCCCTCATAGTAAATTATCCTTCCTATCCTACCATTATGTTTGATATATATAACATTAATTCTTAAATCCTAAGATTTAGTAAACAAACACAAGATCATAAAAGAAAGTCTTAAATAAATAAATAATAAAATGATTATATTTTTTTGGAACAATGTGAAATAAAGTCCATTGCACCAAAAAGCATTGCAAAAGAATTCCACCCAGCCATACCCAGGGAAATTAACTAGCAATCATTCCAGGAGAGCTATTTAAGCACTTACACCAACTCCTAATTTTCCTATTACATGAAAAATTCAACACACTAAATCTAAACTTTAACTAGTTAATAATAACATTAACACATCTATCAATTAAAGCCTCTTTCTAGTTAAAAACTATTTGATTTCTAAACCATCAAATATAATGAAAAATTGTAGAAAAACCAACTACTCTCATCATACAAATCCAGGACTTCTTTTTAGTTCTTGTGTTAAGCCATTTCAACCAAGACATTAAGGTTATCATTAATGCGAGAAGCTCTAAGCCAGTTCATTACTCTCTGTAGAATAAACTAGGAACAAACACGTTTAAAGAACAAGTGGTCCATATTTTCAATATTTTGCCAAAAAAATTTGCAATTCAAAAGAAAACTATGAACCTTACCTAACCTTTACATTCTAGCACATGTATACAACCTGTCTTTTTCAACAAGCCATAAAACAAAAGAGCATCTTGTGATGAGAAAACCATGCCTCATACTCTGTGTGATTGGGGAAATTACACCCTTCTTTCAAAACATATCATAAGCAACTCCAACACTAAGTTTACCATAAATCTGAGGATATAACTACATCAATTCATCTATGACTTGTAGCAAACTTTTCTAGTACCACACATCACCAGTTCTACTATTAACTTAATCATCTACATAAGTGCACTTATCATTTTCATAGTATAATCTAGTGAATACAAGAGTTGATTCTATAAGGGCTACAAGTACTAGTACTAACCATCTCTTTATTATTTAATTTAACAAAATAAATGATTGATCAAAAAAGAAAAGATTAAAAAAATTAAAGTTTTTAATATAAGATGCCAAACTAAAGAATAGATCAATTGATTTATAATTAAGATCCAAATGAAGAATCTCCCTAGAGCCTTTTTATGCCTAAATTCATTTTGATTTAATGATAAAACCTAGTTTTTTAGACCAGTAGAAATTCTAAAGTTACAATCATATTGTTTCTTAAGAAATATAGCCTTTATTCTTAAGTTACTTAATTGAAATCTCTTTCTAATCATAACCTTTTATAATGCATTAGCTTTTTATGTGAATTCCAATGATATATTTGACTATAACCTAGAATATTTATATAGTCCTATCCTTAAGATTCCATGCAACTTTTATTATTTATGCCATGATCTGTTTAAACATATGATTTCTTAATCCCTATATATGAAATATAAAATTAAATCAAGACACTAACATATTTCAATTCAATCACAAATATAAATATGAATAATTTATAATAAAACTAAGGTCTTTTATTAAATCAAAGAATCAATCTAAAACAATATTAGGATTTATCCCATCTAGATCTATCCTAATGTAGTTTATACTCAAAATAAGAAAACTAATAAAAATTAAGAAAAAAGAAGTCATTCTCATATATTTGTAAAATCTTGAAGTTCTTTAGTTGAATCCTAACGAAATCCACTTCTTTCTCTCTAAAGTTACTCATTTCTTGTCCTAAAAAATTTTAGTTCAACTCCTTTTGACAACCTCTTCATATGTGCTTAATTGATTATGAATTTATTCCATAACACTTAATGATTATTACTATGAAAATGTTTAAGATACTTACTTTGACTCATATGTGATTTTAGTCACAATTTGGAAGCTAAGAAGTTAAAGTGAGTCAAAAGCATGATATTTGGGTCATTTTCTGAAGATTAATATTCACTTATCTTCAGGGAGTAAGAAGAAGAAAGTTAGAACAAGAAGAAGACAGGAAAAGCTCTTCAAAATAATGCTTGTTACACTAGAAGAAAATCTAGAAAATTTAGTCCAAAAGAAGAAATTAAAGAAGCAACCAAGAGAAAGACCAAATCACAACATCACACGAACGAAACGACAGTAAATTAAGAGCAAAACATATAAGAATAAAACATGCAAACGTGTATGTTGACTGCAATAGCTAAACCAAAATGACAACGTAAGCATAAACTAGGAAGGAGGACCAAAATGCTAGCTGCTAAAAGATAAAACGCAACTCAAGTGGGCGTAAATAACATTTTCATTTTATACAACCAAAACACAAACTTAATAAACAGGCATAAGTAACGAGGGTTTTCGTGTCTTGTATAAACGAGGGTTTTAAGAAATATTAGAAGGTGGGGTCTTCGATGGAGGATCTTGTGGGGACTGAAGCAAAATTATTTTAGGAGCTCCTAGTTTCAATGAAGAGAAGGGGCAAAGCTCTCAACCTTGATAGAATCATGGAGGGGTGGCTTCCTAATTCCAATTTAGAGGTTACATTGATACTAAAAACCCAGTTAAGCATTCCTTACATTGATGTTTTGTTTTCTTTCTCTCTTTAGAAATTGATTGTGTTATCCTTTGCGTATGCATTTAGGACTCATGTATAAATGATCGTGTTATCATTATGGTCTGATTATTTATGTATGAACCCACTGGGTATTATGAAAAGATGATTTTAGTGCATTCATTGGATCATTTTATTACAAACCCATTATTAGAATATTCAATATAATTCATAATTGTTACGTTAAAATTCATTTGTAGTGACTAATAGTTCGTAATCATTAAGGATAACATAACCTAGGTTAAATGATGCATTGTATGTGGTTGTTGCCTTGAAAATTAGGATGTAGGTCGAAATTAATCTAAAGAATCAAGTCCCTAATGCATTTATCATTGTTGCATGTTTTCTTTAATTTGTTTTTATTAGTTTAGTTTTATTTTACTTTCTTATTTTAAAACCCAAACCCCTTAAACCCAAATGTCGTTTAATTTCATTTCAATAACTTTTCACATACTTTTTGTGGGATTGACCTAGACTCACTACTGCTACGGTAGTAGGTCTAGTTTATTTTAATTAGCATTATGACTCATTGTCAATTTTGGCGTTGTTATTAGGGAGTGCGGAGTTTTAGTTTTTTGTGATTTTAATTGGTGTTTTGTATATATTTGTTCTTAATTAGTTTATTTTTAGTTATTTCTTAATCATTTCATTTTTTCATGATTGTCATATAAATTTTTTTTGATATGGATAGAAGTAGTTTCTTTTATAACTCTTATTCTCAATCCTATAACCAAGGTTGGACTGATAATCCTAAATTTAGTTATAGATGGGATAATCAACAAAATTACTTCCATGATTGTTTGCAGGATGCATAACAATTCCTGTACATACCAAAAGTTTCTTATCACGATTAAGGTACATCTTTGGACTACTACATCAAAACCAGTAATGCTAACAATCTTTAACTTCAACAGGGTATGCAGTAGCTTTAATAAAGTATGCAACAATTTCGATGGAATACCCTACAATTCTAGCAGGATGGATGCCAATTTTGGCATAATACAAGGTCTAGCATCCAAGATGTGAAAAGTCAATAAGATTTAGGTACATCTCTGGAAGATATGCTTAATATTATGAGTACTAACAATCTTCAAATTTAACAGAATATACATCATTTTCAATAGAATATGCATCTAATTTAATAGAATATACAGTAGACACAACAGGATGTCTAACAATTCTAGTAAGATGAAAGGCAATTTTGATCTAGTTTTTAAAATTAGGAGAACTAACAGAACTTAAA
>JAOQMP010063200.1:0-10512 GCA_027563575.1 Erythroxylum pedicellare | reverse complement strand
ATATGTCCTAAAATGTATACAGATAAATGTAAATGATAAAAAAACTAAATTTATATATTCAACCTTTAACATATTAAAAATACAATAGCCAAAATTATTAGCTAAAATATGCACCTATATTATATTCCTCTAACCTATATGGAATATAAGTGTGTCAACTAAAATACAAAAAAAACTAATATATATGGACACTTCAAAATTCTTCGTAAAGTTCCTCCTTATATGCTCTTAGTCATCACCTTTTTGGAAAAAAAATCAAGAAGTATATTATAATTTTTCCAAAACAACACGATAGAACAGAGAGGCAAATAAGGAAAATTATAAGTTTAAAGGATTATTAGATGATTGGGAGAAAGTCTACAAAAGCTATTTTTGTAGCAAAAAGTAATATAATCAACATAGAAAAAAGTCAATAATGCAATATAAACTAACCTTGTTAAGTGTTATCCCTCT
Organism: Erythroxylum pedicellare; assembly: GCA_027563575.1. Classification (NCBI taxonomy): domain Eukaryota; kingdom Viridiplantae; phylum Streptophyta; class Magnoliopsida; order Malpighiales; family Erythroxylaceae; genus Erythroxylum; species Erythroxylum pedicellare. Next base: position 10,059 of record JAOQMP010063200.1, on the reverse strand, counting down.
ATCAACAACAGGAGAATGATTCCAGACAGGTCATGTCATTGTATGTTTCCTTATATATTAACAGACATGCAATTGCCTCATCAATAATAATAAACTGCTATAACGAAAATATCAACAGAGGGAGAGACATCTAATAAGCCAGTTTCTAATTAATTTCTATCTTTCCCCTTCTACTATAGTAGTCAATTCAAACTATGAGAAGAGATGTAGGAGTAGGAGTGACAATAGTAACAATAAAATAGGCAAGCAAGAAAATTATATCATTTACTTGGTTATGACTCTCTGCATAGGCAATGCATTTCTCTGTATATCTCCGATTAGTTAAGTTCCACAATATCTCGTTTATTGACCACTCATTATCCCTCTTGTTTTTTTAAGTAATCAGTCTATTTGTCAAGGATGGTCATTGCTATGCAGTGGTAGAAACCAATTCCTCTTTCAAAGATAAGACGACCAAGTCCAAGGTATACCTGAAACATCATCAGTGATCATAAGTGCTTCTAGTAAAATGTTATATATCAAATGGAACAACTTAATTTAAGACAATTAAATATCAAAAGATAGTTGTTTGAACAAATTAGCGATAAGTAGTAAATCATCAAGGTGGAATCCTTTGAGTTTTCGCAAATCAAAACTAAATGCTTATAGGAAAATCCAACAAATCATACCTTTAGGACTAAATATGTATTCGATATTTTAAACTATGCATTAGAGTAACTATAGCTTACTTTATTAAGTAATGCACGAAATGACATAAATGAACAAACTTATTAAATAACTTTTATTCTGTCAAATAGCAACGACCTTTGCCACAAGGCACAAAATTAATCAATTTTCTTCATCAATGGAGTCAGGTTTAACAAGAAACTGTCAGAATAAACAATTAGAATATACAAGCAACAGTTAAGAAAGAAAGCATAGGAAAGACAATATCAGGTTTTCAATAAAAGCAAAGCATCATTTAGTCTTTTAAATATGATCATAATAGCCAAAGAAATATAAATGTTCACAATCAAACAGTATTTTAACAATCCTATATATACAATTACAATATCGTAGTTTCATACTTTATAAAATTATTTAATCTACTTATAAAGGCACCGATATTAGGTAGTCTCATTAGAAGTAGGAATGTATTTATGAGAAGAGTGAAAAGGAGATAAAAGAAATAACCAAAGAGGAAAATCCCAAGAGATAACATGAGGTTGCAATAAAACAAAAGCTTATAGTTCTTATAAAAGGAGAGAGTTAAACACCGCATCAAAATTAGTAATCAAACATAAAAATTTACTTAACCATCATTGCAGAAAATACATAGAAGAAAATCAATATTCCAGACTTCCAAAATGTTACGTGGCAAGAACCATTCAGTAATGATTTGTCATATGAGAAAATTTTACCACAACTCACGTGCACATTCATCAGTAATGAAACCAATAGAAATTGAAATTGAACTTAAAAAATTAGGTAAAGATTACCTTTAGAGAATTCTTCAGGTCCTTTAGAGAATTCTTCAAGTCCACCTTAAATTTTCAAATGATGTTTTCTTATAAAATCTGACAATTATCAAAGCTAAATGGCTGTAAAAGAATAACTTGATCAAAACAAAAGCAAAAACAAAAATATTTAAGGTGGAATTACATATAAGAGATTTCATCATTTCAGCAATTCGAGCTAAAATAAGCATAGAAAATAGACCCAAGCAACTCGAACGTCCTTTACTCAAACATCTCTTTGCTTCATCTCATGAACTCCCGAGCACTCATCAAAGTAAAGATTTATGTAGAATCCAAACAATTCAACAACTCTATTTATTCCTCTCTGCCTTATTTTACCCTAATTATATCATATATTATAAAATCTTTGAAAAAATAAATGACACATACCTAATCCAGAAGCCTATCCATTTCCATCCATGTGGGAAAATAACATGAGCTTATTTTTTTGCCATGAAACCCAATACATAATGATTCTCACATTTTTAAATAATACATGGAGAAACAGATAAAGACAACGTAATTAAGTAGAGACAACCATTAAAAACAAATAATCATCAAATTCATATATGAATTGGTAGTTGATCATTAGTAATAGTTCTAATATCGTAACCACACTCTAATACAAAATATCGAATCCTCAAATTTAAAGCTAACATCTTTCTCAAACAACAACACAAAAATCAATCCAAAACATGCAAAAATATATTTAGGAAATCAAAAAAAATAGATAGATGCATCAAATGGATCTAAATTTAAGATGGGCAACGAGGAAAAATCTTCAAAGTAGGAGCATTGTCGTGAAGGCGCAAAAAAGGGAGATTATCAAAAGCAATAGAAGACAATGAAAAAGAAGAGTTATTAGAGGAAGAGGAGGACTCTGAATGTAGGTTAAAGAGTCTGCTTCTTTGAACACTATTGTAGATTAAAAAATGGATAACGTAATGCATATGGGTTGTCAAGATTTGTTAAAAGGGTGAGGAGAAAAACATTAGAAGAGAGAGAATATAGAATCCATTTATATATTGAGAGAGAAAGAAATCATTCGTATGGGTTCTTTTTTATGTTAGTTTAGCCGTTAGTATTTGGTTTAATTACAGACACCTACTATTCGCTAGTCTCTCGTCCAGCTTAACAAAACTGGACTTTTTATTTAAATGTTGCGCTTTGTCTTCCTTACTAACACTTGTAACTCTTTCTTTCTTTTGTTATTAAGTATCATCTTCTCCACTCGTCTTTGTAACAATACCCCTCTCTTTAACATGTTTGTCCACCAAGTTGATTTCCATAAAGCACTTCTGGAGATCAAAAAGATATTCCCAAGTCGCGTTAACATTTCCTCCATTTGACCATTGCACTAACAACTGAGTCACTGCCCTATTATTCTTTTTTGCAATACGTCTATCCAGTACTGCCGCTGGAATTCATTCTGTAGGATCATAAATTCTAGCAGAGTCGATGAGACCCCACTCCTATCCAAATGTGCTTTCTTCAACTGTGACACATGAAACATGGGTTCTATCAATAAGGTTACTGGTAGCTCTAGTTTATACGCCACCTTTCCCATTTTTCGCATCACTCTGTATAGCCCATAGTACAAGGGAGCCAGCTTCTGATTGTTCCTCCTCTGGAGAGTATGCTGTATATACGGTTGAAGCTTTAATAACACCATTTCCCCAACTTCAAATTCACGCTCCGAACGTCTGGCATCTATATACTATTTCATCCTGTTTTGAGCTCTCTGTAAATGGAATCTCGTTACATTGATCATTATTTCTCTATCCTTAAGAACTCAATCCACTTATGTCACTTTCGAATCTCCCGCTGTATATGGCGTGTACACTGGTGTAGGATAGCCTTATAACACCTCAAAGGATATGGAATCAATTGATGGACAATACGTGGTATTATACCACCACTCCGCTAGCAATAACCACTCACTCCATCATAGAGGAGTTTCACTGTAGAAACACCTCAGATAGGTCTCTAAAATTTTGTTCACTACTTCTGTGAGGTCGTTAGTTTGAGGATGGTAGGCAATGAAGTATTTAAGTTGCACTCCTTGTAATCTAAGTAGCTCCTGCCAAAATTTACTCATGAAAATCGAATCTATATCGCTGATAATTGACTCCAGCATCCCATGTAATTTAAACACGTTGTTAAGAAACAGTTCAGCGATTTCATATGCAACATAAGGGTGTTTTATAAAAATGAAGTGAGAATACTTAGTGAACCGATCAACAACCACAAAAACCACCAACTTCCCTTTAGATACAAGTAGTCCTTCAATAAAGTCGATACTGACCTCCTTTCAACTTCCTTCTAAAATTTTAATCAATTTCAGTAGCCCTGGATATGTTGAATTGTCATATTTGTTTCTTTGGCAATTCATACAATTCTAGACATATCTCTACACATCCCTTGCCATTCCCTTCCAGAAAAACATGTTTTGTATCTTTTTGTTATCGCTGCCACATCAGCATGACCACCCATCGCCTCATCATGGCTAATTCTGATTATCTTTTGTCTCAACGCCTTATTATCACTGACAACCAAACGACCGTTCCACCTCAACGATTCATTTTTCCATTCATACATGATAGACTTCAGTGTTCCATTTCTTAATTTACTAATAATTTTCTACATCATTCGGTCCTCTTTCCATCTCTTCTTAATCTCATCCAGTAATTCACCATGTAACTGTGTTACCGATAGCATCATCATTTCTGCACTCGTGATTCTTAAAAGTGCATCTGCAATGTTATTTTCCTTCCCACTCTAGTACTGCACTTCAAAATCATAGCCAAGAAGCTTAGGAAGCCACGATTGTTGGAATGGAGTTGTCAGTCTCTGCTCTAACAAATATTTGAGGCTCCTATGGTCTGTCCTCATAATGAATGGCATACAGCTCAAGTAGTGATGCCAATACCTGATTGCCTTGATTATCACCAGAAATTCCTTTTCGTAGGTTGACAATCCACAGTGCCTTTTTGCCAACAACTTACTGGGAAACGCTATGGGGTGACCTTCCTGCTACAATACTACTCCTATCCCTTGTCCACTCACGCTGCTTCAATTACAAATGTCTTTGAGAAGGCCGGTAATAACAATATTGGTGTTGAAGTAATAACTCTTTTTAATTTCTCAAAAGTTATCTAGTCTTCATTCTGCCATTCCCAACTCGCCATACGTTCCTTCTTCAATAATTTCATTAATGGTTTAGCTATCATCCCATATCCCTTAATGAATCTCTGATAACACCCTGACATTCCTAGAAATCCTCTAAGCTCATTAATTCCTTTGGGTTTCGGCCACTCTTCAATCGTCTTAACCTTTCGATTATTAGTGGCAACCCCCATCTCCAAAATCGTATAACCCAAGTACTTAATTTGTCTTGACCTAAACACACACTTATTAACCTTTAAGAATAATTGATTCCTCCTCAATGTCTCCATTTCCATTGAAATATGTTGAACATGCAATTACAATGATGAACTGTATATCAAGATATCGTCGAAGAAGACTAGAATAAATTGGCGCAGATATGGTTTGAACAACTTACTCATCAACCTCTAAAATGTTGAGGGAGCATTCATCAGACCGAATGGCATGATAAGGAACTCGTAGTAACCTTTATGTGTCATGAAGGTGATTTTTGGCACATCTTCCAGCTACATTTAGATTTGATGGTATCTGGAGCACAGATCCAATTTAGTGAACCAACCAGCCCCATACAAATCATCTGGCAATTCCTCGATCAACAATATCAAAATTTTGTCTTTCACTATGTGCTTGTTCAGCTTTCTATAATCCATGCACATCCTCCATGAATTGTCTTTCTTCTTCACTAAAACCACTAATGACACATACGAACCGTAACTTTGTTAAATGAAAACTTGTATAATGAGATCCTGAACTGATTGTTCGTTTACATCTTTTTATACCCCTGAGTGTCTATACAGTTGAACATTAACGGCCTTTATCCCATCCTTCAACACTATGTGGTGGTTGTATTGGCGATTTGGAGGAAGCTGGGATGGTTCCTAAAAAACTTCCATATACTCCGACAGGATAACATTAATCTTATCGAATGCACTCCATTGATTCATTGTCATTCTCATTTGCTGTAGCTGGAACTCAGTCGGTGTTGATATTTGCATCATGAACAATTGACCCCCCGTTTCACAATGTAGATGTTTCTGGAATTCCTTGCTGCAAATGATCCTAGATCTTCCTTCCTAGTTCTCGCTTAGCGTAACCAGGCATCCCTCCCACTTAGACGTCATTGTTCGGTCCCTAAAGTTGTATAAGACCTCGTTCAATCCACTCAACCATTGCACTCCCAATACGACATCGCATACCCCTAACACTCAAACCAGTGCATTCGTGGTAAACTGCACTCCTTACATCGTCAACTTGAATCCTTTACAATACTGATGACATTTCAATTATAATCCTCCCCCTATGGTGATGAAAATGGGCTTCATCCCTTGAAGCTCACATCCTCCTTTCCTTATGACTAAAGTGTCCACAAAGTTATAGGTGCTCCTGTTGTTGATCAGTATATGTATTGTAGCACCCCACTGCCACAAGACACGTACCTAACATTCTGAGTGATATCTGAATCCGTGTCCCGCGAGAGTGGCATGCTAGTACAATCAATCAGTCAATAAAATCTCATTACAAAATTTATAAATTTGAGCAACAAACATATGCGGAAATCAACAATCTGATCGGACCCATTTTTATTTCATAAACATTTTCAATTGTAGCAATACAATCATCATAATTTCAATAGCCATTTGGGCCCATTACAAATGCAAAAATACTTGTAGCATAATGTCATTACATTTCAAAATCAATTACATACATATTGCACATTATTTATGAATACACATTTTAATGTAATACAATGAAATACATATGTAGGCACGAACCGATCCCGACCTCTATCTCTTACTTACATGCAGACGTTTTAATCCCGTTTACCCAATAGGGTAACTCTTCTAATGCCTAAAAAATATTTCAAAATATGGGTGAGTTTTTACAAACTCAGTAAGTGACCATCCTCGATGGCTCACTCGCTCACATATCGCATACAATTCATATAATCACATAATTCACATTAGATCAATCATACAGTACATTTTAGCATCCAAACATACATATCAATTTTATGTGCAACGCTTATGAGACTCACTTTCAATTTGTTACTTTGTTATGACCGAGTGCCTAACTATCCTGTATCCATTGTGGATACCGGACACATTAATAACTGTCATGTATCCGTTGGGAATACCAAGCTCATTGTAGAACCCCACTCTTGCCAGACCCATACCCGACATCTTGAGACATGGCCGAGTATGAATCCAGCAAGAGCGACATGCTAGAATAGTCAAACATTCAAAACTCAGTACAAATTTTAAAACAAAAAATAAAATAAGCATATGTAAAAATCAGTAATTAAAATCGGCCCAATCTTTTCTTTCATAACATAAAAATCACATTTGTTAACACTACACTCTAATTCATTCTCATTTAAAAATGTTTCCAATATGGAAAGCTATTACATGCAGAAACATATTCTAATACAAATTATACAAAAGTTACGAAATACACAAATAAGAAAGTATAAATGCAGACACCGACTGATCCTGACCTCTATCTCTTACTTGAATGCAGTGGCTATACTCTCGTTTGTCCAACGAGATAACTCTTCTAAGCTTGAAAAAAGTTTCAAATTTTGGGTGAGTTTTGCGAACTCAGTGAGTGACCATCATCGATGGCTCACTCAGTCACATAACACACAATTTACATCATTTATTTGATAATAATATTAAATCACATACACTTGATCTATTGTTTCACATTTTACATTCAACACATTATAATCATTCATATCATGCATATACAGTGAACATGAGGCTCACTTTCCATTTGTTACTTTGTTGTGATCGAGTGCCTAACTTTCCCATATCTATTGCGGATACCGGGCTTATTGATAACTGTCCCATATCTATTTTGGATACAGGGATCATTGATAACTGTCCCGTATTCGTTGGAGATACCGGACTCATTTTATATAGTAAGCCTTTGGCTCTTAATCACTTTCTGAGCTCGAGGCTTTTTTTCACAATCTGAGCTTTAAGCTCTTTTTCGATGGCTACTCTAGCCACAATTGCCTTTATCTTTCATGCATTCATTAAATAGAATGAATCAATCACATTTGCATATTCTCATTCAATTACATTCGCATATCATCGGACCTTAGTTCGACATTCAACATTAAAGTTGAGAATCACTTTTTCATTCATATGCAATTGTACATCCAGAACACATTTATCATCGGACTGTGGTTCGGCATTTAACAATCAAATTATGTACACTTATTTCAATCCAATTCATATACAAGGAGCACTTCAATGTTCTCCCAGTTATCAAACTCCTCGGACATATATTGTTCAGAACCCACACATTCACATTGCATAATCATTCAATTCATAACTTAAACAAAACAAATAATAAAGTAAGACCATCTCGATCTACTCACAGTACACTCTAGGTTAGCATTATCTTCCATGATCTGGAAACATCTGAATGCGAACATTTAACCTGAACATCACAATTATGCAATACGCATGTTGCACACACATTAATAATTGCACAATCACATAAACATTCAGTTTTACACATATGCATATGTGTAATGTACAATGCATGCTCATTGACAATCCCAGGTATTTAACCATTAGTGTCATCACAAAATCAATCCCGCATGAATACTCATCTAAGTGTAATTCATACTTAGGTTTATACCTCACTAAAACCATTAAAATCACAATTCATTTCTCATTGGCTTATTTTCAGATTTTTCCAAGACACTCTTTCGAGTCTACTATTCACGTTCAATCAGAAAGTGAAAATGATGTAATTTGGTCATACTCTCTTCTAGAAAATTGCTCTTCCATCTCTTAAGTTTCTAATGACACAAAAATCGTTCAATTTGGTTCATAAATCTAAAAGTTGTACTCCAAACCTTTTCGGATTGTTCTCATTCTAAAACAGTATACTAGACACAATTTCCATACAAAAATTTAACATCTTAGAGACTGGATTAAGATTGGATCTCTTCATATGATTTGTAAGCCTATGTCTCTAGTTTACTCCACATTAAAATTCATCACATTTGGAACCCTATAGTCCAAATATATTCCAAATACCGAAGTATGTTTAGTGAAATAACATTAATTCATACTATTTTAATAGATTCCCTCACTTTCATTTAATCAATCTTTCTCAATCCAATTTATAATGCTACCAATTTTTGTGGAGAGATAGAATAATGTGTTAGGAATCTATTGGATAAAGAATAAAGTCATTTTGAGGTCTAGAGAAGAAGTTATAGTTGAAAGAAGCAAGATGGTTCAACTTGCACAATGCTCTCGAGTGCAGAAAGTCAGCTGAAAATGTTATTGGAGATGTGAGCGAAAGAAGAAAAACAAGAGAAAGAAAAAGTTTTGATTATCGAAAACTTACAGGCTACTTATGTTACACATCTTCATTTGAGCCATAAAAAAAGACCAGGTTTGAATTTCTTCGAGGGGCACAGGGACATCGTGCTTAACATTGTTGAAGTATTTTTTTATTGTTAACAAAAAAAGAAAAAAAGAAAAGATTTTTTTAGTTCTTTAGTTTTATATTGCTATTATCGTCCTATGTTTTTAGTAGTTTACATTATGATTTCTATTTAGCTCCACCAAAGACTGCTCAGCTCTCTCATCGGTATAGATCTCTCTCAGGTATCTCTCTCTCTTTTAGGCATATCTCTCAATGTTTTGAATGGTGGTAATTTGTCTTGGCATGCTTATAATTCTTCCGTTAGTATGATTATGCATTTTGATACTGTTTTGTCCCAAGGAGGAGACATCAGATTATTTATGGTGAATGTTCCATTCAGGGGGAGATTTCAAGGTATATGCGTGACTATTCGTCATACTTTTTAGCATCTTTTTGTCCCAAGGGGGAGAGTAGATTTGTGTATTTGATGGTTATATGTCAAATTATATTGTTTAAGGGAAGTTTGATATTTGTGACAAACAATGCCAAAAAGAGAGAGATTGTTAGGATATATGTTTTGGCATTATTTATTAATTGGACATATAAGATAGGATGATTTGACATGGTGGTACTTCTGTCGCCTGCAACCAAATTCAAAAGAAATCACTTTCGTTAATACAATTTAATGTAAAAGTGGTAAGTGGATATCGTTCCCACGATGAATCTTAACGGTAAAGGAGTTACGAATCCAAAACAAAACAAAGTAATGAAATAAGGGGATTTTAATTAACGACATTTTAAGGAAAAATATAAGAAAAATCGCAAATCAAAAGAAATAATTGGATCTGAAAATTTAATGGAAAATACCTTGATTTTCAAGTCACCGATGCTATCACGCTAAAATGGATCCTCGATATAAAATTTCAATAATTAATAAACATTCATTGGGGATGTTTTCTCTTAAGTGTAATGACTAGAAACATGTATCCTAGCATTCTTATTAAAC
>JAOQMP010063162.1:0-10516 GCA_027563575.1 Erythroxylum pedicellare | reverse complement strand
ATTGATCGAAAATAAGTCCTATATAATAGACTTCGGAAGTTCCAAAAGTTTAGGACTAAAATGCTCTTTTTGGAAAGTAATGGTTATTAACGATTTTAAACCCATTTGGTTTTTTTAAAGCATTCAATCAATAAGAATTGAGTTTAATTAGAGTATTTCATGGTCAATTTGAAAATAAGATAGCTATGGAATGTTTTTGGGATTTAATTCAATTAGTTGGTTAATTAAATGCATTAAAGGGCAATTTGGTCTTTTTGTACTAATCAGGGGCAATTTGGTCTTTTTAAATGATATTAGTGGATTGATGAGTCTTTAGAGATGACCAGTGAGATGATGACATGCTTGATGAGTCATTAGTGACGACAAATAGGAAAGTGACATATGTAATCCATTAAATGAGTATAAAAAGCCAAACTTAAGACATTTTCCTTCATTCTTTCAACATATACGTAAGAGTGAAACAAAAGAAGAAAAAGAAGAGAAGAAAGAGTGAAGTTTTGGCCAAAGAGAGACAAAGGAGGGTGCAGCTGATTTTTGGTGGGTTTCGGAGCATGAATTGAAGAGAGCTTGATCAAGACTAAGTGTTCTTCAATTGTCCAAAAGATTGAAAGAAAGTGGTAAGTTTCCTAACCTAAATTTCTAGTTTTGGGGCTTTTTAGTGAGATAGATGTATGTAATTTAAATGATAATTTTTGAATTGCCATAAAGTAGATAATAAGTTTGGAAGCATTTAAGGGATGAATATAAAAGGAGAAAGAATTATGTTTAGTGAATGTTTGTATTTGGTTCTCGGATCACTTGAACCAAACATCTTGTCTTGACTATAACTTTGCCTACAGACCTCCAAATTGGGTGATCCCAATTAGGTATGAATCCTAAGACATACAAATAAAAATTCATAGAAGAGACCCTGACCTATTTTTGGTTGAATCCTATTGGAATTTGAGATTTAAAATAGAGATTTGATGTTGCCCTTGTGTTAGAGCAGCTTATGATGTTTTGTTCATATTTATTGAATTAGAACTTCAAATAGTCTAATTTTTTATGATATAGAAACTAGATACATAGGGGAACGAATGTATAGAAAACCTCAAAGCCTAATTTGAACATTTTTTATGTGAAAAGTAAGGAACAAGTGGAGGTATAGCATCTAGATATAGGCCATATCCGTAACTCATCATACATGATCATGATATCGTGAATTAAATTAAGTGAGATAGTGTTTTGAAGAAATTGATAAGTTAGAATGGGTAAAAATATGATTTTAAGTGACTTTTGACGTTAGAATTGGAAACAAAGAACAATAGGTTAGCTTTTGGTAGTAAATAGAAATACGATTAGCGTATGTGTAATGCGATTAAATACTAATCTCAAATTTGGGCAAACCGAATTTATAATCTTAATGTCTTATTTCCAAATTTGGAAATAAATGCCTAAGTAAATGCGCTTGTGTAGGTAAAGGAATGGCACATAACATTTGAGTGTGCTTGGCGATAAAGTTGTTTAACGGTGAGTGCATTTTAAATGTATTTTATGAAAATGATTTCTATTTTATCATGAAGTGAATATAGATTATGAGTTTTATGTGAATGATGCATTATAAGTGAATATTGCTAGTACAATTTTATGTTTTTAGCAATATATGAATTGAAGTTTGAAAGTTAAATCTTACATAATTTGAGTTTATAAAAAGGAAATAGTTTTTAGCCTGTGGTATACTGATAGGTTTTATACATATTAATTTACTGGTGTATAACTGTTAACCTAGTAGAGGTAAGCAATGTAGAACTAGTTTTGTAACTAGTAATTGAATAGTTGCGGGTAAGCGATGCAGAACCAACTTTGTAACTACCGGTATATAATGGTTAACTTAGTACGAGTAAGCGATTTAAAACTAGCTCTGTAACTAGTGGTTGACCAGATGTGGGTAAGCAATCTAGAACCAACTCCGTAACTACTAACCTATAATGGTTATCCTAGTTCAAGTAAGCGATGTAGAACCAACTCAGTCACTAGTGATTAACTAGTTGCGGGTAAGCGATGCAAAACTAACTCTGTGACTTTATACCTGAGGGTACCATATAGCAAAGAAGTTAGTGATAGGCTACATCGTGTAAGAAATTCCTGACATTTTAATGTCGTTACTATTTATTTGAAAAGCAATTTGAGAAACTTGATTTCGGGAAGCATATATGTTTTATATTAAATATTGAATTATGCAAATTTAGATGAATTTGTTTTAGGGAGGTTTAAATAGTTAAATATTATTTGAATATAAATTCTAACACTTACTGAACTCGTTTAGCTCATACTCTATTTTCTGTTTTTAAATGAAACCTCCCAAGTGCACGCTCAAGGGCTTTTGTAGCAAAGACTCCACCTTACGACTAGTCAACTTCGTCACGTGCTGCTGTGTTGGCATTTTTTCTTATAAATATTTTTGGGAACATTTGCATCTTTATGAATATATTTTAGACTATATTTTTTGTAAAGAACGCATGTATAAATGCATGAATATGTCTGAGTTTATTTTTAAGATTCTTGAAGCGATTATTGAGATTGCTTATGAATGGACTTAAAGTCCAAAATTGTAATGGGGATTTTGAGTTGAATATAGAAGTGTTTTACACTTTTACAGTGCTTTTAAAAATTTTAGGTAGGTCAAAATACAACAATTGTGATGTCAAAATTTTTTAGTAAAATGTTTTTTAAAAAAACTCCACTGCTTATATCTTTTTAATGTTAAGGATTTTTGGTAAAAAGGGCAATAGGCTTAGCTCCATGGGACCTTTTCAGCCGAATCACATATCAAATAAAGGGCCACCGTGGGGTGCCGGGCAGGCCGCCTAGTGATTTCAGGATAGGGGCTTGTCATCATGACAAGTAATGACCACCACTTAATATCAATAAAATATTTTCTTTTTCTTGTTAGCTATGAAACACTTGAACCATAAAACCCAACTTCTTAAGATTGTTGACCAAATTATTTCTAATTGTTGACGAAAGTCATTCAAATTGTAAACAAACCTAAGGGTCTAACTATGCAGATTCTTCCAGATTATTGAACCAAAGACATTCAAGAAAATTAAGAGGTGTATTGAAAACCAACCAGCCCCAAGGAGCATTTAATCACATCGCTAAAAGGTAGACGTTTGGCTATGATTTTTTTTGCTATGTTTTAAAAATCGTCACTAAAAGTCCATTATTTGTGACGATTTTAAAATTGTCACAAACTTTTTATGATAATTTTTAAAATCTTCGCCAAATGGGGACCCTTTGGTGATGATTTTTGAAAATCATTGCCAAAAGTTCACCATCAGCAACGATTTTTTAAAATGTTGCTAGCCTTATTGACCATTTGACGACAATTTTTAAAATTTACACCAAATTGGACTCATTGATGACGATTTTCTAAAAATTGTAGCAAATAGTGGACTTTTGGTGACGATTTTTTAAAATTTTCATTAAAAAGTCTATATTTGGCAATAATTTTGAAAATCGTTGCCAAATGCTTGGACAAATGATTAATATGTCCAACAAACATGATTTTATTTGTTTCTGAAAAATTAAAAATGAAAACCTTTTTGGTTTCTCGTACCAATCGCATCTTCCCCTACTGGATCGCCGTCATCACCACCCTCACCCTCACCCTTACCCTTACCATAACCCTCCTTTTATTAGATCAGAGGCCCTATCTAAACATGCTCTTCTTTGTCTTTATCCCCTGTTATTCTAACCTAAGATGACCTAGAAAAATCGTCATTTACAAGGCTGTTGAGTTCATGGATTCCATCATAGTTGTTAGTCTAGGCATTAGCTCCACTACTAAGCACCTATTCGATCGTATCACTGATTTGCTCCATCAAGACAAGTTGAAGAACATTGTCAACATATCATCATCCAAAAACACCCACCAATAAGCTTTATCTCTCGGTCATTTTAATGGGTTAATTGCGAATTCTGAGTTGTTTTTAATGGGTTTGGCTTTTTGGCTTTTAGGTTTCTAGGATTTGAATTGGGTAAATTTTTTGAGTTGTAGAGTTTTCATTACATTGATTTTTTGGGTTAAGGTTGGTGATTTATTTCGTATCTGGGTTTGTAATTTTGGAGCTAATCTTTGATATGGGAATTGATGAAAAGAGAAATAGGGTTTGAACTTTATGTGTTAATTTGGATTTAGGTTAAAGAAAACATATATGAACTAGCACATAATTGCTTGATAAGGAGGAGGTTATTGTTATTCACTAACTGATCATAAACATGTCTTATTTTAAGATGCACTAATAACATTCCCTTTACAGACTCATTTCAAGGGAAATCTTAAGTTTGACTTCCACAAGTGCATGATGTGTCTTGAATTCAACTTCAAGAAGGTTGTAGGAATAAGGTTAGTTACATTCTACATCTTAAAACAATTAGCTGGATAGGTTCTGCTTCGCCTATAGCTTAAATTGTTAATCTCTTTTAGCATCGAATAATGAGCTAAAAGAATACGGTTTCTGATGTGTTTTTTTGCCCTCATTACTTGTAATTGGTTTCTATAGCTATTTGTGGTCATTTTCTTGCTCGCGAATGTCTATGGTAAGTCCAAATTTTCTAATAGCTCTTACACGAACTTGCTCCTTCTTTTGGTGAGTGTGTTCAGATTCTATTATTTCCATCCATAATGTGCTAGTGCTCTATGAAGTAAATCACTTATTAATATAGGAATCACGTAAAGTATACAAAATACACAAGAACGGGGGTTGAATTGTGTACTCTTTTTGAAATTATTAATCTTTTGAGATTTCTTGAATATCTTTACAACTATCAGATGAATACCAAAAATACTTCACTAAAAATGATAAGTATTAAAATCGAAAGTAATTCTATCTACTCATATAATCAACAAGAAAATTAAGATAGGAGAGTTAGAGAGTAGAAGCTGTGATTTTATACTGATTCACCCCAAACCTTGGGCTATGTCCAATCCTCAAACTTTGTCTGAGATTTCAATATACTTTTCAACTTTTACAAGTATTCTTTCTTCCCTTCCAGCGCCTCTTTAGGTCTCTTTGACAAAGTATTCTTTCTGCTATCTTAGCCTCTCTAAGCTATAGCCTTTTCTTTCTCTTTCTAAGAAAGATATCTTGAGCTTTACATTACAGTATGATTCGCTCTCTTGTTTCACACTTTGAATCAAGAATTTTTTCTAAGTATTGTACAATCACAATTTTCTCTCTTGTAAAAACAATGTTATATTTGTCTTCAAATAGGACTAGTATTTATAGCCTAAGTCTCCACTATCTTCTTGAAAACTACTTCTTGAATCTTCAAGAGATCGTTATTTAGTCGAGATCTATAACTAACTCTAACTAACTAACTGTCTGACATTTTAGAGTATCTTCCTTGTTGTATCGTCTAACTCCAACTAACTAACTCCGTCTGTTGTTTTTGCTTCGTTTGTTGTTTACGTTTCGTCTGTTATTTGCGCTCCGTCTGTTGTTTGCGCTCCATTTGTTGTTTACGCTGCGTCTGTTGTTTGCACTTCGTCTGAGATGACTAAGTGTTACTTACATTTTTCTGCACACTTAACAAAATTATCAAAACAGTTCATATATTTCTAAGATTATTATTATTTGATTGTCACCAAAATTAATAAAAGTGAAATCTGCTTGGCTTAACAATCTCCCCCTTTTTGAGATAACAAATAATCACAATTTTATAAAGATAAAATGATATTAAGATGAATAGACGAATAATATTCAAACGAATAAGAAACATATAAACATAAGAAATGCATATATGATATACACAAAGATTTCTATCTTCTCTTCTTTCACTTTTTTCTTCTCTTCTCCCCCTATTTGTTATTAATCAAAACAAAATTCAATGAAGACGCTTCATAATTTCAAAAAACATATGTTGCATGTCAGTGCGGATCGTCTTGAGGTCTTGTTCAATAGTAACCCATAGATATGCTACTTCCTTATAAAGATCACCTACTGAGTCACTCAGGTCATCAACTTTAGTATGAATTTCCTCAAATTCTTTTACTAAAGCTTCCTAGATGTCCTTCTGTTTGTGACTAACGTCCTTCTAATTTATGAAATACTTTAAGAATTCTAAATTAAAAGTCGAATCTTGTTGTACTTCACTAGGTGGATGGAGGTTGTCAGCAACAGATGGCTCTGAAGGTAGAATGTCTAAATCTATGATTTTGATTGTGGGAGGTTTGAAAGTTTGTTTTCCTTCTAGAAGATCAAGATCATCAGGTCTAAGTAGTTTCAAAATTGGTTACCCAAGAAGATGTAACACATCATTGACTGAGGGTATGAAACCTAAAGGTCTGAAATGCATGACCAAATGCACAAAGGTTTCTAAATTGAAATTGATACCGTCAACCATGATACTTTTGTACTATCCTTCTTTCACTTTCTTAACTACCATGAAGTTTTCATCTGTGATTGAAACTCCAAATTTACTTCCTGATGCTTTCGAAATATGGTGCGAAACATAGATACCTCCAAGTTAAGCTGCATTGCATGCATCATCTATGTTCTTCACTGCTACTTGAATTTGCTCTTGTGAAAGATCATCTATATTTCCCTCAGGAAACATCTTCTTTTTCCCTTTTTCTTCGTTTCTCACAAGGTTTGAGCATCTTGGTTGTATGTCTGGCACAATTTTTATCAAGGTTCTTCTAGTGATTGGATAGATTGTATAGCGATCATTTGAAATGTTCAATGGATATGGTTCTGCCTTCTCATCTCGTAGAATACCATATAATCTTCATTCTTCATGGCTTAGAAGATGTATCATTTGATCATTAATCGGTATAGGTTCAACTAGTACCCTGACTGACTTTTTCGAAGGTTCTCTAATAATAATTGAACTTCTGCTTCGAATAGGTACTGATTCTTCTCCAATCTTCATTCTCAAATCTTTTTTATTGATTGGTTGAGCAGGATTATAAGGTTCCAATTGATGTGCCTCTGTCTTTGCCTTCTTTTAAACTTCAGATGAAGAAACCTTCTTCAGACTGGGCTTCTGCTTCTTTTGTTCTTCTGCCAGTTTAGAAGAAAGTTGTTGTTAAGGTTTCTTCTTCTCAAATACTAGCTTTCTTTTTATCTCTGTCTCTCTAGATGATTTTGCTAATTGACTTTGCAAAATTGAGACAATTGATCGAGTAGCTTGATATGTTTTCTCTGGTTTTTCAGAATCTTCACCAAGGGTAGGAACTTTCTGTTTCTTTTGCTTTTCTTGACGTAAAGTAAATATTCTTGGTGACCTTCTTGATTGTTTAGATCTTTCTGAATGAAGTGGTTCTGCCTTTCTCTTCAAAGAAACTTGTTGTGCTGATTGTTTAACCCAGCTTTCCTCTTCCTGTGGAATCATCTTAGTATTGATTGATACATTAGACGATTTCTCAGTTTCCTCTTTTGTTGATGTTCTTTCTATCGGTCGAGGTTTTGCTCTTTTTTTAAGTGTAATACTTTCACTCCTACTCCGTTCTACTATATGCTCCCCCTCAGATATTGCTTTTGATGTAAAAGTTGTATCCGCCTCATCTTCACGCTTTAATCCCATTCTCAAAGAAATTTCTCCAGCTAGCCGCATCAATTTCTGGTTCAATGTCCATCTGATTTTCCTTCAAGGAGATGAAATCAACATGTCTTACATAAACGAGAGATTGCTCCATTTGTGATCTGTAATAATAAGAACTAAAATCACAAATGTATTTTGCTCAAGGTAACGATGTTAGTATCTGAAGGTAAGACTATGAAACAAACGAACTTGAATCTCAGAACAGAGTCATGAATCATCTTGATAGAGAACACTAAACACTTCGATTTCAAAGTATTTAAAGAATATTCTAGAGTGAAAGATATTTTAAAAAACTAGAGAAGTTTTCTGTCTAATATCTACTCTTGAAAAGTTACCATCTATAACTTACCGTTACTGTTTACTTGAAAACGTACAACTTTTTATCTTCTTTTCGTGTGAATCAACTGGGTCATGTTGTATCAGACGAATGTTCATTCAACATTACCATATTCAGGTTTGATTTCTTTAAATCTATCTTCACATAGAGGTTTAGTGAAGATATTCGCCCATTGTTGGTTTGTCTCAACAAATTGTAGACTAATGATTCCTCTCTATATATAGTCTCGTAGAAAATGATGTCTAACTTCAATATGCTTTGCACTCGAGTTTTGTATTGGATTGTTTGATAGATTGATAGCACTTGCGTTGTCACAGAAGATTGGGATTTGTTCTTCTTGTATGGAGTAATCTTCTAACTAATACTTAATCCATAACGTTTGTGAACAACAGCTTGCAGCTAACATATATTTAGCCTCTGTAATAGATAGAGCAATTGAACTTTACCTCTTGCTTGACCAAGAAACTAGATTATGAAAAAGAAAGTGACATCCTCCACTTGTACTCTTCCTATCAATCCTATCTCCAGCATAATCAATATCACAGTAGCCAATTAACCTGAAATCTTTACCATTCTCATACAATAAACACATATCAGTAGAACCTGACAAGTATCTCAATATTCTTTTAATAGCAATATAATGAGATTCTCTAGGATCTTGTTGAAATCTTGCACACAAATAAACACTAAACAATATATCAGATCTACTTGCTATTAGGTAAAGTAAAGAACCAATAATTCCTCTAAAAATAGTTTGATCAACCTTCTTACCTATTTCATCCTTTGATAAGAGGATTGAATAATGCATAGGAGTTGACATAGGTTTAACCTTTTCTGTTTAATACTTGACTAACAATTCAACAATTCTTTGATATATTTCTGTTAATGAATAAAAATCTTCTCTTTGGTTTGCTTAACTTGTAAACCAAGAAAGAATTTTAATTTACCCATCATACTCATTTCAAATTCACTCTTCATAAGATTTTCAAAAATGGAACATAGCTTGTTAGAAGTTGCACCAAAAATAATATCATCTACATGTATCTTTACTATAATGAAATCATTTTTAATACATTTTCTAAACAAGGTCTTATCTACTTGACCTCTTATCTACAATCAGAAAAGAACTTAGACGATCATACCAAGCATGAGGTGCTTGTTTTAATCCATATAAAGCTTTATAAAGTCTATAGACATAATCTGGTTTATAAAAATCTTCAAAACTAGGAGGTTGCTTTACATGAGCTTCTTCATCAATAAAACCACTCAAAAAGGCACTTTTCACATCCATTTGAAACAGTTTTATATCATGACAAACCGCATATGCAAGCAAAATACTAATAGCTTCTAATCTAGCTATAGGAGCATAAGTTTCATTATAGTCTATTCCTTCTTATTGATTATAGCCTTGAGCTACTAATCTAGCTTTGTTACGACTTACTCTACCTGACTCGTCTAGTTTATTCTTAAAAACCCATCTGGTTCCTATAATAGACTTTTTGGAGGGTCTGGGAACTAAAGACCAAACTTTACTCCTAGTAAATTGGTTTAGCTCTTCTTGCATGGCTAAAATCCAAGCTTCATCCTGAAGAGCTTCATCAATTTTCTTAGGCTCTATTTAAGAAATAAAAGCTACAATTGCTTCTCATCTAAATTTAGACCTAGTTCTCACACCGTCTGAAATTTCTCCTATAATAAAATTTTTTAGGTGAGAAGATTTATATTTCCAATCCTTTTTTAGACTAAAATGTTCAGGAACATCTTCTACTTTATCTAGAGGAACATCTGACGATGACTTATCTTCATCATCAACCAAGGGTACTGATAGGGTTTCATTATCAGTATCATTATGTCTATCTGCTTGAGAACCATCATCAAACTTGACATGAATAGATTCTTCAACCGATTTAGAAGCAAGATTATAAACCCTATAAGCTTTGGAAGATATTGAATATCCTAGAAAAATTCCTAAATAGACCTTATAATCAAATTTATCCAAAGTTTCTTTTGTATTCAACATAGTACACTTGCAACCAAACGGATGAAAGTAAGATATATTAGGCTTCCTTCCATTCTAGAACTCATATGGAGTTTTACTCAACAATGGTTGCAAAAGTATTCTATTTTGAATATAAAAAGCTGTATTTACAGCTTCTGCCCAGAAATACTTAGGAAGATCCATTTCACAAAGCATGGTTCTTACCATTTCCTGAATTGTCTTATTCTTTCTTTCTACAACTCCATTCTATTGTGGAGTTCTAAGAGTAGAGAAATTATGGAAAATTCCATTCTCTTCACAAAATATTCTGAATTTTTCTTTTTTGAATTCTCCACCATGATTACTTTTAATTCCAACAACAGAAATTCCTTTTTCATTTTGTAATTTTTTGGAAAGAACTTTAAAACATTTAAAAGATTCATCCTTATGTGAGAAAAATAATATCCAACAAAATCTAGTAAAGTCATCAACAATTACGAGACCATACTTCTTTCCATTAAGACTTAATGTCTTAGTTGGTCCAAATAAATCTATATGTAACAACTCTAGAGGTCTAGACGAAGTTGCAATATTTTTAGAAGAAAAAGACGTTT
>JAOQMP010063092.1:0-10519 GCA_027563575.1 Erythroxylum pedicellare | reverse complement strand
GATCAATAATTAATTTATAAATAAATTATATTTTAATAAATAAATAAATTTATTATATTTTAATTATTATTAATATCAAAATTAATTAGTTAATTATATTTTTATGTGTTAAATATATTATAGTTAATTAATCAATTACTTATGTTATAATTAATCTACAAATTAATAATATTTTAATTAATTATTTAGGTCAAATTTCATGTCTTCTGATGGAGTATTGGACAGTCGAGGGGCTGAGCCATTTGGCTAGTGTATTGGGCAAACCTATTTACATGGATTCTCAGTCGACAACAATGGATAGAATACGTTATGCTAAGATTTGTATTGAAATGCCGAAAGACGTAGAACTGCCTGAATCCTTGCCAGTCTTGTGTCTTGGAGATTCAGGGGAGATGGTCAAAGATGTCATTTCCTTAAACTATCCTTAGAAGCCGAGTATTGTAGAGAAGAAGTGGGTAGCTACTGGCCAAATATTCCAGTCTGGTTGGCATGTGGACCTAGTGAATAAAGTGAATAGGAATTAGGATTAGGAAAACGCTTATAGACCAGGGGATGAATAGGAAGGAGAATGGGAGTGTGGTTCTGAATGGTCAGACTCAGAGGAGTAAATCTACAATAGGGAAGATAATGGAGCATGGGAAGTCTCTGGAAATGTCAATGCAAACTGAAAAGGGGTTAAATGATCATCAGGCAGGGCCAGTTCAGAGTCAAGGTGTGAAGGAAATTAACAGTGGGTATGAGGATGTTGGAGAGTCCTCATGCCCTCATATATCTAGAATTTGTGAAAAGGCAACAGTAAAAGAGTTTCCACAATCTAGTAGGATGGTCGAAATGTTAGACATTTTTGCCCTTAAGGGCATCTTTATCTTTCTACTATTAAGTGGACAACTATTAATTGTAATTTTGGCTTTTAATAAATTATCGGTTAAGTTACATAATTCGATCAAGAAAAGGGTAATAAAATGGCTCAATAAACCATCTAGATTAATGAGTCGAAGTTTAAGTAGAAAATGGATCCCTTTCAGTATGGACCTATTCCATATCGACCTTGTGATGCCTGATATGGAAGCTATATAAAGATTAAGGTCTTCTGCAGTTACTTAAGTGAATCACTAGCATACAGTTCCCTGACCCGTTAAGAAATCTTGTGTATTGAGGAAACTGTAGAAAGGCCTAGACCGAGCGTCGGTGAACCACTTCCTCAATTATCCTGGGAAGATTCCATCTTGTTTCGACATCGAAAACTGCTTTGGAACTTGGAATGGAATTGAAATAAGGTATTTCACATTTTCTTCATTTTTTACCCTTTCATGTATGATCCTGGGAGCGTAATAGAGTCTGTGCTATGTGTTACACGTGGTAGCAGAATGGTTATGTGATCAGGATGACAGAAAACAAAGGTTTTTCGATTTCTTTTCATTATAGTTTTTTTTTCCAGTTTTTGATTCGTTTTTTAGTTGTTTTACGTAAATAATTATGTAAAAGTAGCATATATAAGATTAGCTATGAAAGCGGGTCAAAAACAGGCCAAATAGAGCAAAAAATTAAGTCCCAGGATGTCAGAAATTGCCTTCCCTGTCAGAGGGCGATGCAATGTCCAACGCATGCAACGCACATGCCAATGTTGCTACAGTGGTTGGGGTGAGGTGGTGCACCTGGCGTGTGCATTGCACACCCCAATCTCGTGTGTCCAAGTGGCACCGCACATCGGAGGTTGCATGTTGCATGCGCCTCACGCGGCGTATGCACCCACGGACAGCAAACTGCGGGTGCATGGTGGACCACTGGATTTGGGACACATGTCAGCACGTGAGTTAGATGCATGTCTGCGCGTTGTGCGCGCATGATGTGCTTGTGCTAGACACAGCTAGGTGCATCCTTTTAGGTCAGTTTCCAAGTTCGGGGGAATTTTTTAAGTACTTTTTTAATTTTTCTGGATTTATTACATTGGTAATTAGATTCCAGAAAAGTTTTTAAAACCTTTTTAAGTTAATTTTGATTGCAGTTTTGTACACCGAACAACACATGAGGGAGACATTTAAAGTTTTATGTCTCGTGTGGTAGGTTCGGTATTTGGGAAGGTACGGTAGACACTCTTATTGAGATTTTTTTAAAACTTCTTAAATAAAGTTTAAAGACAATGTTTACAGTGTTAGTATGTGATTATTTGATTGTGAATCTAGTTTTTCATTTATGATCGATTTTCACATACATTATGCCCATATAGAATGTAAGGATGACATAAAGTTGTATCCCTTATGTGTGTGGACTTTCTAGGGTACTGAGGAGAATGTAGTCACCAAAGTGGCCTTTCAAGTCAGTATTTTTCATTGTTCTACTCATGTGTTTAAGGATGTCTCTGACCTTATGTTTGGTTATTCTGCCCAATGGTGTTGGCCTTACATAATGTTTTAAGATGTTCATAAAGGCATTTGATAGAGGAAAGTCGTTACTTAAATCATCTATTCACCTAAAGGTGGTAGTATCATGAGAGTTAATGATTTGTACTCTGATAACTTTTATGTGGGAATTTAATCTTATATATTATATATTCAGCCCAAAGGTGTTTTATAATATGTGTGATCGGATTCTTAATAGAGATACTGCTTTAATGTTTTAAGTATCATTGTTATCCTACATTTATACTGATTTTTACATTGTCTTTTCTATTTTTCAGTCACCTTCTCAATCAACAACAATGCCGTCACCATTGAAACCTTAAATAGTTTCAACTTCAAGAAGTGGAAGAAGGACGTAGAGTTTGCGTTGGAGATGGAAGATGTCAACATGGCCATACAGAGAGAGAGGCCTCCCCCACTTACGGATGTCAGCTCAGAAGTTGACAGAGCAGCGATGGTGACCTAGGAAAGGTCAAATAGGATGTGCTATTTCACCATTAAGAGGTTGATACCTGATCATCTATTGAGTGGATTGGTGGACACGACCGTGGTGTGGGAGTTCATGGACAACATATCCCAAAGATATAGGGTCTCTTCTCATGCTGAGCAGAGTGCCTTGATTAAGGAACTTTTCTCCATGAGTACACTATAAAGGGAGGCGTTTGAGAGTATATCATCTGGATGGTGCATCTGCAGAGCAGGATGAAGGCACTAGATATTCCGATTACTGACTCGCTTATAGTGCATCAGGAACTAAACATTCTTCCTTAGGAGTTTGAGATGTTGGCCACCTCCTACATCTTACAAGATGAGACCTGGGGCATCAACGCTTTGATTTCCCGATGTGTTACAGCAAAGGAGGAGATTAGGAGATCTCCTCATTCAACTATCTATGCAATTGCGAAGGGTAAGCAGAAGGCTAAACCCCAGTAGCTTAAGGGTAAGGGTAAGGGTAAGAAACCCAAACCCTCTCCTCAGATTCAGAGTGCGCAGTCTAGTATTACGAAGGGCCCACATGATCTTAAGAGTATGAGATGCTTCTTTTGTAAGAAGAAGGGACACAGGAAGTCTGAATGCCAGAAGTACAAGCTATGGAAGGTCAAACAGGGAATGTCAGGTAACTCTTTAGCCTTTATGATTCATGAATACAATGTTGCTATAACCACATCAAGTTCTTGGTGGTTAGATATTGGAGCTTCTAACTATGTCGCTTCCATATTGTAGGGTTCAAATCTAGGAGAAGGCCGACTAAGGGACAGGAGAAGCTGATGGTTGGCAATAATGAAGAGGTGGACATTTTGTACGTAGGAGATGTAGGCTTAAACCTTGATACAGGGTTTGTACTGGTTTTACCAGAATTTTACATACCATCTTTTAGACGGGATTTGTTCTCTGTATCAATTTTGGATAAAGAAGGTTTTTGTTTTGTATTTGATAATATAGTTATAAATATTTCCATCAATACAAGACATATCCAGTATTGCCTTCTTATCCTACAGATTGTATAGAATGTGTCTTACTGCTAATGAAATGTATACCTCTTCTTATATTGCTGAACCTGTTACTCGAAAGAGAACCTTAATAAAGGAAATGTCATACATATTGTGGCATAAATGTCTTGGCCACATTTCCAGAGAGACGGTTGAGAGATTGATAAAGGATAACATTCTTTATACTTCAGTGATGTGGAAACATGTATCGATTATTATAAGGGTGAGTTGAATAAGATAAAGAAAAAGGGGTTAACTTGTACTTTTGGTTTATTAGACCTTATATATACAGACGTTAGTGGTCCTTACACAGTTTTGTTGTGCAATGCCAGATACTTTTTGACATTTATAGATGATTATTCCCGCTATAGTTATGTGTTCTTGCTTAAAGAGAAGTCTGAAGTTCTTGATAAGTTCAAGATCTTTAAGAATGAAGTGGAGAACCAGCTGGGAAAATCAATAAAGATTGTCATATCTGATAGAGGAGGGGAATGCTATGGAATATATGGGGTTGCAGGATAAGAAAAAGGTTTGTTTGTTAGGTATTTGGAATTAGCTGGAATAGTGGCTCAGTTCACTATGCCAGGTAGTCCTGAGCAAAATGATGTGACCGAAAGGCGCAATCACACCCTAAAAAACATGATGAGGTTAATGTAGAGCAGGACTAACCTACCTGAATACCTTTGGGTTAAAGCCATCAAGACAGCATTATATATTTTGAACAGAGTCTTGAGCAAGTTAGTATCAAAGACGCCTTTTGAACTTTGGGTAAGGCTGCCTTGCTGAGGTGAGGTTGTATAATTCTCTTAAGAGTAAATTGCAATCTCATTCAACTTGTTGGTATTTAGTGGGTTATCCCGACTACTCTAAGGGCTACAAATTTTATTATAGAGAGGAAGGAGCTAGAATAGTGGAATCACAGACGGTGAAGTTTCTAGAATACGATGTCTATGATGAGGGAGGATTCTCCCATCCTGCAGAAGCTAGCAGGATGGATACTACAATTACTGTGTATCTGCCTCTCATACAGTCAAATCCGGTGGATGAAGGCCCGAGTTTCGTACTTATGTAGGCACAAGAACCTATTCCTATTTAAGAAGAGGTTTCTGAGGTACAAGAGCTTATGCAGTTGCGCAGATCCACCAGAGAGAGTGACTTGCTATCTCATCGGATTACATAGTCTATTTAAGTGAGCAAGACTATGATATTGGACATGTTAGGGATCCAATGACTTTTACAGAAGCCGTTTATGGACCTCATGCAGATATGTGATGGGAAGCAATGAAGGATGAGATGCAGTTTATCAGATATAATAAGTGCCTCAACATTGTAGGCTTGTCAGTTGCAAGTGACTATTTAAGACCAAGAAGGACATATAGGGTCAAGTTGAGTTGTTTAAGGTACGTCTAGTTGCCAGGGGATTCACTCAGAGAGAACAAGTTGACTTCAATGTTACCTTCTCTCCTGTATCCTCGAAGGATGCATTTAGAGTGATTATGGAAATAGTAGTTTATTATTAAATAGAGCTGCATCAGATGGACGTTAAGACCGCTTTCCTGAATGGTGACCTTTATGGGAGGTCTATATGGAACAACCGGAAGGATTTTGGGATCAAGATGCAACTGACAAAGTTTGTAAGTTGAATAAATCAATATACGGTCTGAAGCAAGCTTCCAGATAATGGTTCCTAAAGTTTAATGAGGCTCAACGTGTGTTGAGATCTGTCCCAGTGAATTTGTATAATGAGCACAAAAGATGCTTCACCTAAATCCTTTATGTCAAAATATTTGGCTAAAAGTTGCTTTACTTCATGCAACATGGTCAAATCATATGACGCGAGCAAGATATCATCTATGTACAGTAATAGAAAGATAACTTTTCTCCCCCTGACCTTATAGTATAAGCATCTTTTGACTTTGTTCTCTAATGCTATTTAACTTTCAGTCGGAGAATATAAAAGTTTTCTCTAATGTTATTTAGCATTTGGTAAGAGAAAACATGATTTCTCTACTGCAGTTTAGCATATGCTGTTTAGCATAAAGTTAGAAAAATCGAGATCTACAGATGAAGATGATACATTTTAGATCATATAGGTATAATTGTAGTTTGCCACACTCCATTTTCCCATTCATGTTAGTGAGGCATTAGATATTCGTGATTATATTGAACCCGTGTCACACATGACACATGTGTCTAATATTTTTCGGTATCGAAAGCCTTGCAAAATAGAATGTTGGACTTTCATTACCTTTGGATCGAATGTTTTAATTTTTACAAATTTGGTACCAATACAGTAGCTTAATTTAACCGAATTTGTAAATTGTTTTACACTTGACAAAAACTGCAATTAATAATTGTCCAAGGGGGAGATTGTTAGACATTTTTCCCCTTAAAAGCATTTTTTTTCTTTCTCCTATTAAGTGGACAACTATTGATTGTAATTTTTGATTTTAACAAATTATCAATTAAGTTACGTAATTCGATCTAGATGAGGGTAATAAAGTGGCCCAATAAATGATCCAAATTAATGGGTAGAAGTTCAGGTGAAAAATGGATCCTTTTCAGTATGGACCTGGTCCATATAGGCTTTATGATGGAGAAGCTCAATATGGAAGCTATATAAAGTTTAAGGTCTCCTGTAATTACTTAAGTGAATCATAAGTATAAAGTTCCCTGACCCGTTACGAGAGCTTGTGTATTGAAGAAACTGTAGAAAGGCCTAAACTGAGCATCGGTGAACCACTTCTTCAACTATCGCGGGAAGATTCTAGCTCATTTTGGCGTCAAAAACTACTTTGAAACTTAGAATATAACCAAAATCAAGTATTTCACATTTCCTTCATTTTTTACCCTTTCATGTATGATCTTGGGAACGAAATAGGGTTTGTTCTACATGTTACATGAAGAAATGATTGAAGAATAGAAGAAGATGGATAGGGTGGCAATTGAAGATACAGAACCTAGTACTAGTAATAGGAAAGAAGCAGGTTCAGACAACGAAGTGGGGGAGTCAAATCAGGTTCCGATGGGACTTGCTAAAAGAAGTGTGGGAAGGAAGAAGTGTAAGAGAAAAGGCACAAAAGGTAATGTCCCCTGAGAGTCTTTTTTAACTAGATCTTAAAATGTCATTATTAGTTTGGAACATGAGGGGTCTTAATGACCACCTTAAAAAGATGATGGTGCAGCAATTAGTTGCAGGAAAAAACCCTATTTTGGTAGGACTTCTTGAAACAAAAATAAAGGTCAATGCTGATCAGAAGGGACTAGCTTTTTTGAGGACTAAACGGAGTTTCATTTCAAATCACATACATTCCTAAAATGGTCGGATATTATGTTGGTATAATTCGGATAAAGTGGATGTTTGGGTGCTCAAGATAGGGGACCACTTCATGCATTTGTAGTGTGGGTTAATTGGGAAGTTCCAGTTTGTGGTTATATTAATATATGCGTCAAATTTTTCTTTCCAATGAGCTAACTTGTGGAAGGAGCTACTGGAGTTGCACGAAGGGATGTAAGGGTTGTGGATAGTGTTAGGAGATTTCAACTGTTGTCATAATTCTGTTGAAGTAGAGGGAGGTGTACGATTTCATGAAGGTTTAGACGTTGAACTCAATCAGCTATTTCATAGCACTGATCTAGTGGATCTTAGAGGAATTGGAAGATGGTTCACCTGGGAAAATAAGCAAAAAAGGAATATGTTTATTAGGAAGAAACTTGATCGAGCATTGGTAAATCAACGTTTGCTAAGCTCTTTTCCTCTTGCTTCAGCTATGTTTGGAGGACCAAAATTTTCTGATCATATATCCATTTTAATACAACAGCTGTGTGCTAGATACAGGATCGTGGCACCATTAAGATTTTTTAATGGATTACTTTAGGTAAAGGGTTTTATAGAGGTGATTTTATAGGTTTGAAGCACTGAGGTAAAAGGGTACAAGGCCTTTCAATTTATGCAGAAATTGAAAATTGCCAAAGAGTGATTAAAGAGTTTAGTAAGCATAACTCGAAATATTCAAGATATGTGTACCAATTTGGCTAAGATATAGAAGGAATTTTATAGGGACCCCCCTAATGATAGCTTGAGAGTGCTTAGGGTCGATCGGATGAAAAAATACTAGGAAGCTTTGAACTTGCATGATTCAATCCTTAAACAAAAGGCGAGACAAACTTGGCTTAAGGAGGGTGACATTAATACCAAGTTTTTTCATGTTTCTATTCTAGCTAGGTGAAATACCAATAGCATTACTAAACTGAACGATGAAGGGGGTAATGTGCTATGTGGTCAACAAGAAATTACTGGGCACATCAAGCAATTTTTTTTCAAACTCATGGGAAATATCGAAAATTTAGGGAATGGTTTCAGGGTCAAAGATGTTTGGAGTTCTCTTCAAGTCATGAGAGATTAGAGATGTTAACGGCTCCTTTTGCATCCCAACAAGTGAAAAAGGCCTTGTTTTGATTAAACGATTTAAAAGCTCCCGGTCCTGATGGGTACTCGACTGGATTTTTTCAGAAGACATGGAATATCACAGGATAACTCCTAACGGAAGCGGTGCTAGAGTTTTTTTGGTCTGGTAAGTTACTGAAGGCGATCAATCATATTTACTTATGTTTGATTCCTAAGAAGGAGTGACCAGAAAGGATTACAGACTATCGTCCAATTTCGTGCTTCATAATAGTGTATAAAATAATAGCTTCTCTTTTAGCTGAATGACTGAAAGGAGTATTGGCTGAAGTGGTAAGCAAAGCCCAAGGGGCTTTTCTTCCTTCGAGAAGTATTGGGGATAACATATTGATGATGCAAAAATTGTTGGGAGAATATCATACAGGTAAAAAGATTAACAGTTATGCTTTAAAGATTGATCTTATAAAGCTTATGATACGATCAGATGGGGATATCTGAAGGATTGTTTGGAAGGGATTGGTATGCCTACACGTTTTTGTCATTAGATACTTTAATGTATTCAAACTACATCCATGAGTATGTTAATAAATGGGATTCTTACGAAATCATTTATTATCACTAGAGGGATTAGGCAAGGGGATACTCTCTCCCTTTACCTTTTCACTCCGGTAATGGAGGGAATTTCAAGACTATTGACTAAAATGGTGAATTGTAATGGGCTATTTCAGTATCATTATAAATGTAGTGAAATGAAATTGTCAGACTTACTATATACCGATGATGTGATGTTATTATGTAAGGTCGAATCATATGTGCTACTGATGATGATGAACTTGATGAATATTTTTTCTAATTGGTCGGGGATGAAGATGAATGTTCAGAAGAGTGAAATTTTTGTGTCTTCAGATGCTTGAAATTCGGAGTGGATTATTAGTTTGGTGGAGTTGCCTCTCCAAGAAACGTTGTTCTGGTATTTGGGGGAGGCCCTATTATTGACTAGAGATTATTAGCATTGATATTGTATTATTACCATTAATACTGGTATCATTATACCTATAATCTCTCCTATAATGAGAGATTTCATAGAGTTAATAGCTAGATTACTTCCTAAATAGTCCTAAGAATTCTGTATATAAACGCATACTCCTATGTACATATATATAAGAAATATAAATTATCTTCAATATTTAACATGGTATTAGAGCCTTATTCAATTTAGGGACTGTTCCTTATTTTTTCGGTTGTTCTTTAGTGGTTGAGTGTGTACTCGCCCAAATAGCAACGTGTTTTTCTTCTCACCACCCACCTAGATTGCTTCAGCTGTGATCGGCGACTCCACTGTGAAAGACCCGACATTAACCAGGCCACCATGTGCCATCACAGTCTATCTGTCAACACCAGGCGTGAGCACCACTCGCCACCCTCTGGTCAATATTTTGTCTCCATTCTTTCTCCATTAGGGTCGTCGACCTCTTGCCTCTCTTATGGTGGTGTCAAGCGTGTCCTTACCTTCTGCCAGTACCCTTGCTTCCTTACCTCTCCTTGGTGTATTTTGTGTTTCTGTCTGTCTGGTAATTTTTTTTGCCCATATATTAGAAGCATATTTCTTTGAGCAGCTTCTATTTACTTTATTGGCATTTTTTTATTGGTTGTCCTAAGTAACACTAAAGAAGATGGAAGGAAAGAAGGTAATTATGTCAAGTTCCCATAATCCTTCACTTCAA
Source organism: Erythroxylum pedicellare (assembly GCA_027563575.1). Lineage (NCBI taxonomy): Eukaryota > Viridiplantae > Streptophyta > Magnoliopsida > Malpighiales > Erythroxylaceae > Erythroxylum > Erythroxylum pedicellare. Next base: position 501 of record JAOQMP010063092.1, on the reverse strand, counting down.
ATCAGTCTCGTAAAACTTGATGGAACTAATTATCTTACTTGGTCAAGATCCTATTTGTTGTTCATCAAAACTAAAGGATTACAGGGTTATATTAATGATGACAGTAAGAGATTCGACGTCAATGATTCTGATTACAATCAGTAGGAGTCCAAAAATTCACTAGTCATGTCTTGACTCATCAATTCAACTATTTGACTCAGCATCACAGATATGGAAAGCTACTTCTTTGACCTATTCTCAAATAGGTAATAAAGCTCAAAATTTTGATATTTGTAATAAATTGTACAACATGAAGCAAGGAGATGTGATTGTATCATAGTATTTTGTGGAGTTATGTGGGTTATGGCAGGAGTTAGACTACTATCAGGGCTTTCAAGCATAATGCTCAATAGACACTGTTAGATTATAAAAAATGATAGACGAATATCAAGTATTTGATTTTTTAGTAGGTCTTAACCTAGAGTATGATCATATACGAGGTATAATACTCGAAAAAGATCC
>JAOQMP010063061.1:0-10521 GCA_027563575.1 Erythroxylum pedicellare | reverse complement strand
AAAAGGAGAATATATATAAAAGAAAAGGAGAATATATATAAAAGAAAAGGAGATCCAATTATTTTTCTAGTATAAGTGACAGGTAGCATTCCCTACTGTTCATAGGCCTCAAAAACTCATTTCCTACCGCAACAACTTAGTTAAATTATTGATCAAACGGTCATACATGCATTCACTGAAACATCCATAAATCTTGTCGTGAAATAAATATTATAAAACTTGTCGATATAAAAAGCAGGTGTGATGGAAGAACAAAATGTCAAGAAAAACGGTCAAACATGCCAGTTAGCTATGAACAAGTATTACGCAGGAATAAAAATAAAAAATATTCAATTTTTTAAAATCTTAGGCACTGGGCCCTAAATAATTCCGTCCATGTTCACGTGAAAAAATGAGTTAAAGCAGGAAACGCATGAAGATGAAAAATGTTTCTTTTTCATGTTTAATTGTTCAGAGAGTAAAAATGAATTACCTAATATGAACTTCTCAATTTCAATGAGTTGGCACGAGGGTTTTTAATTTCTATTAAGAAAGGAAAATGCTGATCTTTATGACCTTTTCTCGTATATTGGAAAGTAATTTCAGTGATTTTAGCAATAATTGTGGGTGTATTCATGCGACCAGGTAAAAGGGACAGTTTTTATGAATGTTACCAATGGATAATATGTCGTCATTACTGCAAGATTTTCTACATACTTGTCTGTTCAAGAGGCATGCACGCATTCGCAAAATAAAACATGCGGAAGACTTAGGTATAGCTCTTGAAGTGAAAGAGGCATTTGTGATTGTAGGAGAAAATGAAGCTGATGATAGTTCTGTCTTGAGTTTAAGGGCAATCCAGTATGATCCTGCCTGGTTAAGATGCAGGCTGCTTCAAGCTAAGGATGCCATTGTCAAGGGCGGGGTGAGTAATATAATTGTGGCGCCTGCTAAATTTGAGCTTCTGGTATCTTTTCTATCTTTATCCTTCTCATTTGTAATGTTACTTAAGTTTCTTGCTTGAGGTGAAATTGAAGTGGTGAAAAAGTTAAGTAGGACCTACTTACAGTTGCATGCCCTTAATTCTTGTAACTGCTAACTTATGCAGCTGTATGTTCACACACCCCCCCCCCCAGTGGGAAAAAGGCAATTCCAACATTTTCTTGAAAACTCCAAATATTTCTATTTAGTTTAAAGGTCATAATTTACATATAAATAAAATGTTTTAAATTTTTTAAAGTGAATTTTCAATAATAGCTTTATCTTGAAGAGATGTACGTTGAGTTACATAATATGCTTTTAAAAAACAAGTTTTCAAAGTTAAAAGTGAATAAAAATACGATAGATCAGAGTTCGTTGCATATTAATTAATGCCTATTAGCTAGTCAATTTCTCTTGCTAGAAGATTTGTCTCGTTGGCATTTAACTACTCAGCAGGCTTTTAAGTTTGGGTTACCTTTGTTATGTGCATTGTTTGGTTTTGCAACTGAACCGTGAAAGATGGCTCGTACGTCTTTCACTTTGCAATTGCTCGTTCTCAAGGATGTAAGAAATAGTGAAAGGGTCCTTCCCCTTTGATGATCTAGACGTAGAAGCTGTAGGTACAATCTCTATGATCTTGTGCTTTTCGGTTTACCAATTTGCGGTAGTCATTGATAACTTAATTATTCAAATCATGGTCAAGCTTTTAAGAGGATTGGGGTGGCTTGGTATCTGCTGGTTTGTGTTGGTTAAGAGAAGGTTTTAAAAATTAGATCGGACCGTCCGATCTAGCCAGAAAAAATTATATCGGCCAATTTTTATTCATAAAAATTATTAGATGAAACTTAACTGAATCATTGACTAATTCAGACTTTTTTCAATCAGACCGAACTAAGGATTTTAAAACCTCGGATGGAACACCTCCGTACGTTATATGTTTGGCTCACTGTTGGGATACGTACTATTTGAAGGACTACCTCTTAAGAATTATTATTTTTAGTTTTGTTGGGTCATTATCCTTCATTTGAATGGTCAGAGAGAATATTATTACTTTCTATTTTGAGACGGATCAATTATATACTACTTTCACGTAACGCAAGCTTACTCACTTTTTGATTGAGTGGATTGACTGAGTTTTATCAGACATGCCAGCAGAGAGCTTAGACTTCAGCGACAATCCCCAAGCGGAACTGAAAGAGTTTGAAGCTTTTCTGGCTTTAACCCTGTGATTTTTTGCAGGTATAAAACTGTGCATATGGCTTCCCAGTCAGCCTCAGCTACTTGGCTATTGTTCAAATCTCCGATTGCATCCTTCTGGTGAGCTTTGAAAAGACGAAAACAAGACGCATTTCTCGGCCATGAAAGCAAAAAGAATGAATCCCAGCCGCTGAAAGAATCAACAGATATGACTTTAATCTTGTATCAAAACTGAATTTAAATGTATAACAAGTATTGCCTTTTGTCTTTGCTTCCATGCCATAAAAAGCAATAAATACCATATGAGGCCTTAAGACAGCATTTTATTTATGAGATAATTCCTGCTATTTCGGGACCTATATTACATTTACTTCATTGTTCCATACTAGATTTTCAGCCCAAATTTGAAGGACAGACAGCAGCCACTGTCAATGTGCATATGCGTCAATTTAAGCCTTCACATAGAGCTGTAGGGATAATTAAAAAGTCTTATCATCTTCTATATTCCCAGTTTCAAAAAGACAGGTCAAAAGATCTCCAAATTTGTACAGAGGAAAGAAGCTTTTTCACAAGTAATTGCAGCTTTGCTCTCGTAGTATCCCAATTTATGACTAGCTTACTACATTTCCTCTTTCTTAGTCTTTTTTCCTTTCTTTTGCTTCTGCTTCAACTGTGTAAGACCTGCTGCGGTAATCTTCACATTGCCAACAATTGCAGCGACGAGCTCAGGGTCTGTACATGCTTTCATCAACTCTTTTTCCCGGGCAGTGGCTTCAGGCATGTGGCTAAACAAACTCATGGCAGTTTTAGCACCTACAAAAGCAAAAAAGTAAATGTATTAGCCAGTTTCTCAAATAGCTTAAAGGAGGTACTCTATCCTACTCAACCTTCCAGTTGGTACTCCAAAAGATAAACAGACAGAAACCATAGAAGAAAAAGCTGCAAAGAAACCATAACATCCCAGATAGAATCAGACAAGTTTCATATGCAGACAATAAAGATACCTTTTCCTTTCTTGGCAGTGCCAGGTATAATCTTCACACGGTATTTGTAAGACTGCAGTGCACTATAAGGACCACAGACGGGCACAGCATATAGGAGTACATCACTAGGTAATGGATTCCCAGTCAAGTAATCCAGGTCATTTAATTTCGCTTTATCCTCTTCACCTATCTCATGAACATCATCCTCCTCCATGACCACCCTATCTGCCTCCACGGTAGTCTTATCTGAACACGTTAGAGAATTATGTACACCATTTGTATGAGCTTTTAAGCCATCCTCTGGATGTTCTGGGCAATACCGTGATAGGTGACCTGACTTTTTGCATTTATAACACACTCTTGGGGCATCTTCAGAAGCTGGCATATTGTAAAAGTAACAATTAGCCATTCAGTTAGATTACCTCAAAATAGCAGTGTTTCTCAATAGGGGTGGCCTACCTTCAAGCACAAATAATGTTAAAAGGAATGCACAAAAGTTTCCAACCAGAAATCTGTAACACATACCGGTAATAGGTATCTTCCCTTTACTGGTTGTCGCACTTCCATTTTGTAACTCCAAATCATTCTTTCTTGTATTTCCGGAAGACTAAAAAGTGCACATCAATAATCATAAGGATGCAAAAACAAATACTAATAGAAACTGATCTTGACATTCTAATGTTTAAGAAAACATAAATGAGAAGGTCATTGTGCTCACAGCCAGTAAAGCCATTCTAATGCTCCTCTCTTCCTCATCTTGATCAGCATACTTTTCCTTCATCTTCTTGAGTTTACTCCTCTGCCCTCGGTTAATCTTTCCACCACTTGGCTTAGAGTTCTGGACATTCCTTTCAGGTTGAATATTTTTTACTTTTAAATCTTCCTTTCCTTGCTCAGTGTCTCCATCTGCAAGATTACTTCTGTGACCTTTCTTGAGCTTTCTTCTTTCAGCTATTGAAATACAAGGTTTATCTCTCACTATTCCCTTCCTTTCTTCATCATTAGGGTCGTTACTAAAATCAGTCAGGGATGTTTCAGCGCCATTTCTACGAGTTAAATTAGTAGGTCCAAGCCCAAGAGCTCTATCAATAAGGTCCTCAAGTTGCGAAGTTACTGAACCAACACCATTTCCACTCACATTGGGTATATAATCACCATGAACACTCCTGGAAAGATCATTTTGAACAGAAAATTCATGTGCATCAGCAACTTCAATGTCGGAAGCAGTCATGCTATCAGGAATTCTTTCTGATTTGACAACCACATTATTGCTGGTAACTTCATCCTCAGACTCAGAGTCAGAAATTGCTTTGAGAGATGCACTTTCTTCACCATCATTTAGAAATTCCTCCTCACCTCTTAATTTCCTTTCATTTACATGCGACCCCAAAGAGCTCTCGTCCAGGCGAAATAACAACCCAAAACCCATTATCAGGGGATGTGGAGGAAGGAAGTTCTTCTTCCCACGGATCATGAAACTTCCCACTGTTAAATATTCACCTGTAGGAGCAGTTTTACTAACTTGATTAGGATAAACCCACCAAGCACTAGTGACAATCTTTGAATTCCACGCCTGGCTGTGGCAAACCTACATAATTGAGGCATACAGTATAGGTCATCCACCCAAGTAAAACATGAGCTGAAAAAAGAAAGCATGAAATCAATATTGAATAGTAACTTACTGTAAAACATCCAGTTTGGTTTAGAGTGAGAGGAGGTATAGGTTGTTCAGGTTTGTGATTCTTGATCACGGTGCTAGAAGCTCCATGCAGGTCCGCATGGACATACCTGTTAAAAAGTTTAATTTAATATCACCACAATATTACATCTAGGTTTCACAATAAAAAGAGACCTTGCGCTCCTAGTTTATTAACACATATTCCTTCAATACCAAGTAGGAAGTTAATTCTCACACCATTAAAATAAATCTTACAATTGACTTACAGATCTCCTTTTGACATATAGCGCTTCACAATCAACTCATTCTGCTGAGCATCACGCCCACTGATAACTAAGTAATTCTCACTGCTTATGAACCAATTGAATTTTTCAAACCAATGAACTTTGCGCATATGAGTTATTGTGGCAACAGATTTTTCCTGCATGTTCACAAGTTTCGCAGTTGATAGATAAAATGTAAGTTGAAGGATTAAGTCAAGCTTGAAGGCAAGGATGAAATAGAAAATTGAAAAGTAAACTAAATACAGTTTTGTTTGCCTAATTCCATATATTGTAACTCCATCACTAAAATAACTATTGATCCAAATTACTTTTAGACAGACAAGCACACACAGGTGAAGAGAGACAATCAACAAGGAGCCTCATGGCTAATGGATCCAATTTCCATGGCGACTATAATTGAATTACTCAAATGCCTATCGCTCTAGGTAATATAGACCTAGTCATATGTAACAACTAGAGTTGAAAAAAGTATCAGCAGGCTGTAAATTAACATGAACATGTGTGCAGACTAAATCAACCTGGGAAAGCTGGAGACGGGTCTTTCTCTCAGCTGCTTTAAAAGCTTTCTCATGAGCTGTAACCGTCTTTTCCTGTTTGCTCTCTTGTTTTTTCTTCAACTCATACCACTTCCGTGCATTGGCATGTGCTGAAAGTGCTAAATCAACTTCAACCTATCAGAAGAAAAAAAGAAAATGCAAGTAAATAATAAGACTAGACAATTTCTCTAATTGTCACTGAGCTTGCAGTTCTCACAGGTATCCATATGGCAACTATTGAATTAGCTTTGATACTATATGAAAGTAGAAAAAACACTGATAAAGGAGAAAGAGAAGGGAGAAGAAAACAGATTGGTTTACTTATTAAGAAACATTATTAACTTTTCTTACATCACTCTATTTGTCAAAATGCTATGAAAGAGATAAATAACCGTAATTTGACAGGAAGAAGCATAATCACATCATGATACATAAAGGCATAAGCATTGAGTTTCAGAAAGACACACGGTAAAAACTAATTTGATTCAACTCTTAGCATGAAGTCATCAATGCCGAGCAAAGTTCTAGCTTATTAAGGAAACCTTCTCTACTGGTAACGTCTTTTCATCATCATCCATATCATCCAAATTATTGCCTAGAAGCAATGTTATGCTATTTCTTTCAAGATGAAGCTTGTCAATGAGGCTAGCCACAGGGTTTCCCAGTTTCTTCTCTTCCTTCACCATACGAGCAAGATCCTCCCAAGTCATTCCTTTTGCAAGAGCTACACGGACTGCTAATATAGCATCATCCACATCTTTTAGGTTATACTCTATCAATTCAGCCATTCTAACACAACGATCAACTTCGTGCCTTAGCGTTTGCACACGATTTTCCTGCAGAATATAGTTGCAAATGATTACTATCATAGAAGTGACAATGAAATTACAGTGTTCAGTATGGAAGTCAAACCCATGAAAACTTCACTACAGAGTTTAATGACAAAAAGGCCTGTTATCAAAATCATGGCAACCCTAATGACAGACATGCTGAAGACGTCAAAAACCATAACCTTTTTTTTATGTGAAGAATCTAAAAAATATACATTCAAACAAACAACCCATTGGTCGACCCAATATCACCATTTGATGCCTTCAATATTGACATTTGTTCCATTAGAACTACAAAGCCACTGCCCCAAAATGACTTGATCACGTGCCCAACAAGATTATATCCACAAGTTTGATGAGTGTATAGAACATTGAATAATATTCTCTTTCCAAAGACAATAAAGTTAGGCCAATTCTTAATCCTAAAAGGCTTCCTTAATAGCTCATAGCATCATACCCTATATTAAAACACAAGGAATAAGTATTCAACCAAATGAGCATCATCTCAGCATCAGAATTCCTGAACAATAAACAGCCAGTTTAAGTCCTTGAGAAGCCATTTTACACGGAATACAGTCACTTGATAATTTTAGAGACAAACAGCTCATATGCAGTAAACAACCCGTGTAACAAGCTAATAAATTAAACGACAAAAACGGCAAGTGAGGTACTTTGGAAATACAAGAAATATGAGGTGAAAAAAGGACAAAAAATTGATGCAGTCAAATATTCTACGTACTAATTCCTTAAAGAACCAAAGTGCAATAAGAACTATTTCACTTCACATTGAGTAACTATAGCATACCTGATCCAAGCGAATTTTATTTAATTTTTGCATGGCAGCACCCTCTTTCGCTGTTTGTTGTTGTTCTGCCCTTTGACTCTCAATTTTGCTGTAAAACTCATCTAAAGCTGCATCAAAAGTCTCAAACATCACATACTCCCTCATTTTAAATTGATTCAGTAGTACAGGGCAAAATTCATCATACATCTGCAAAAAACAATGACACTAAATAAGTAAAAGGACCACATGAACTTAAACCTAACAACAGTTCTCAGTCTTTGCAATACGCCAAAGGGGTAAACAGTCAGCGAACAAACTACATTGTCTTTCAGCAATTCATATTTTTGGAACTTGACAATCAGCAGGAGAAAAGGAAAAGTAAAAGTAAAAGATTATATACTGTCAATTTAGCTATCAGATACGTGAAAAATAAAATAACTTGAAGAATGACCTGGCTCAAACTTCCAGATTCGGATGGTGTATCCTTTCCGGAGTGATTGTTCTGCATGAGAATGTATCCTTCAGGGACTGTTTCTCCTGATATAACATCTTCGAGCCAATCTTCAAATCTTGCAATGGCTTGGCCCAGAGCCTCAATTTTATCATCACCCAATTTACTATTTTTAGAAAGTTTTGTGCTTGGGAATAGCCCAGCGTTCAATACAATATGCTCAGATAGTGCGGGGCCATAGCCCAATGCCTCCCCAAGAATGCTCTTAACCGTTGCTCGTGTAGAACGATATCCATCATTGGCAACTTTACTGGACTCAGAAGATTTTGCACCTTCTGTTTTACCCTGCTTTTCTTTCTTTGTTTTAACAGAGACATTATTTCCCTCATTATCGGCTTTAATAGATTCATCATCTTCAGGTTCCTTGACATTTGTAAGGGCTTCCTGCAACTTTGCAGTTGTTGTTCGCTTAAAAATTCGGCAAAACTCAGTAGGGTATCGATGCCTTGACATAATTGCAAACCCTTTATCATCATCCCTGTTATTAATACACCACAACAGTCAAATGGCGCATAAGAAACACAAACTAGCCTTCACATTATCCTACATGACTGAGTGAAGAAAAAGAAAAAACAAACCTGTGTGATCGGAGTAGAGTCAAAACCATAAATTCAGAGTCAGTCAGAATAATGTTGCCTTGAGAATACAACTCCAAAATAACATAGTGGGCATTAGCACCAAGCCCAAATTGGAAGAGCATAATCTGAGATCCCATCAAAGACACAAGAAAATAATAATTAAGATCAATTTAATCAAACCCTATTTAAAGAAAGGGAAATAAAAGAGTCCATATATACCCTATCATAACCAAGCTGTCGAACGTCCTCAAGCCTTCTTGTACGTATATGCTTCCTCAATTTTAAGGTAAAACCAGAAGGAGTGTTCTTTTTGTCCCTAATAAAGAAATAATATCAAAAACCTATAATTAACCAATAAAAGAAAAAGGCGAAAGAAAAAAAAGAGTACCGAACATAAGCAGTGGTATGCAAACGAACACCGCTTTCCATCAACAACAAAACCTTCTCGCTTTCCCCAGAATCTGCAACTCCACTGCTATTCATTAACTTGAATACGTATGTCTGCTCCATCAACAGGAAATGAACATAGTTGAAGTGAAAATAAATATCTTTGATAAGTCCAGCAATGATCAAAAAGGAAAATAACAGGAAGAAAGAACCTTGGGAGAGAGATCATAGACATTGGAACAACGCATGCCGATGAGCCGTCGCAGGCATTTCACCTCGGCGGCGACGTCCGCCGTGTTCATTCGCACCTTCACCATTTTCCTCTTTTCACTCTCTCGGTGTGTGCGTTGGTGAATGATGAACAAGATTGGCAGTCAAAATTCTGAATAAATTGAACCGGGCCGGGCGATGAGAAATCTAGAAAGTCCAAGACTGGGCCTTTTAGCAGTTAAGATTAAATTACATTTTAATTGATTACTTATAATTATTAGAATTATTAATCAAATATTTAATATTTTATTTTTTACTATTATTGTTAATATGCAGTATTAATTTTAAAAATAAAAAATAATTATCCTTAGCTTTAGTTAAAATTTTATTTTTTACTATTACTGTTAATATGCAGTATTAATTTTAAAAATAAAAAAATAATTGTCCTTAGCTTTAGTTAGTGTCATCTATTAAAATTTTCTCTTGTTCATGGAATTATATACTGGAAGGGCTGTCACTCACTGTAATCACTCTTTATTTAGTCCATCTCTAAAATATGAGTTATGTTACTTTCCTTGAAAGTTTGGGAATTTGTAATTTCCCTCAACTGCAGTCCTTGTTAGAGCGCTTGTCGTTGTCTTTCGTTTCTTCTCAACATTTTTACTGAACGATGGGGATGGAGAGAGAGTGAAAGATTGGGTCATAATTTCGCTCATCCGCTTTATTTAGATGGATGTGTTATAATATATACTTGTGTAATTGTTGGAAAATCAGGGTGTATTACAGCCTAATTGTCCCATTTTGGTAATAAAAGAGTGTTATAATATATACTTGTGTAATTGTTGGAAAATCAGGGTGTATTATAGCCTAATTGTCCCATTTTGGTAATAAAAGAGACTGATGTAGAATTTATAGACTTATGAACTCTTCTATCTTTTAAGCTAGCTTTTTGGATTAATTATCTCATAAAACCTGTAACAATTGGTATCACAGCTAACATTACTACTTCAAGTCCTCGTATCATGTCCACAAGTGGTGACATCGATATTGCAGTGTTCGTCCGAGGTTAGAAAAAGATCTGGTGCACAGCCAACTTGTGGTTGTGCGGGTGGTGACGTCGGTCAAAAAGTGTTTGTCCAAAGCTAGAAAAAGTCTAGCGCACAGCTAGCCCGCTAGTGCCTGGACTGCAAAGTGTGATGAAATGTTACGGTCTAATTGCTCTACATCGGTAATAAAAGCGGTTGGTATAAGGTTTATAGACTTATAGGGTTTCTCATCATTTAAGTTAGTTTTTGGAGTTGGTTCTTTCATAAAACCTATAATAGGGCACAACTAAATAAAAATAAATTATTTTTATTTAATTTTAAAAAAAATTAAGATCACGTTAAATATATAACGTAATTAAAATATAAAACATAATAAAATTATGAATCTTATTATGTACTTTATTCTAAAACTTGTTCATTTTTTGTCATTTCTTTCTAATTATTTCTAAAATTTGCTCATTTTAACTATTTTGACCACACAAGTGTTTGCTCAGTAAGGATATCTACAGAACCATTGATAGAACTCTACAACTATTG
>JAOQMP010063060.1:0-25515 GCA_027563575.1 Erythroxylum pedicellare | reverse complement strand
AAATGCTACTTGGCAAGTAAATTGATATATGAAAATATAGATAGGGAACTAAATAATATTATAGAATTGTTAAAAATAGCTTTGTAAATCTCAGAGATGACTTAGAATATGATATTGAAAATTGTGGAGAAAATTGTAATGAAAAGATGGGATTTAATGGAATTAGTTCAAATAGAACTAGTTAGTTTGGGGAAATTAGCTAATGTCTCCATAAGTGGACAAGTGTCCAAGTTTTAAGTTAAATTTCCTTAACTTTGAAAGACATGTTACTGTTCTTATCTTCATCTCTTTCTCGTAGTTTTCTTCTCCAAAGTTGTTTCTTTCTGTAACATAGAGTTTTTCATCAAAACTTCCCCTAAGTTAAACCTTGTTTTTATCTATTCACTTCTACTCCCAACTTTAGTTTCCCTCTCTTTGCATTAAGAAATATCGAAGCTTGTCGACCCTAAAATGGTATTACGTGACTTGCATGAAGTTTAGGGCTCCTTGAGCTTTTGCAAATTTTGGAGAAATATCAAGTAAGTATTGTTTAAACCCTTTAGAGCTATTGGTTTATGAAACCAAAATGGTTATTTATTTGTCACTGCATGATCATGAATAAAAATGGTTGTTTTCATGAACACTGAGGGTATATGATATGAAAATTTTGATGTGTAATTTTTGAATAATTGATGATCTAGATGTCTTAAGATAGTGTAGAAATGATCTATAAGTTGAAAGATCAGAGGAAATGTGTATGATTAAGTATGAAAAATTTGGAGAGAAGAACAAGTAAATGCTCTATTTATGGTTGTTTATTCACTATATACGTAAGTTTAGAGTGTTTTCAAAGATGATCAAAAGAAGAAATTTAGAGTTGAAGAATAGTTGTAAGATGATGATCTGAGATGAGAAAGATTGTTTAAATGAGATTTAAAATGGTAAAATGAAACTGGAGAATGTAGATGGAAGGAAAGTGTAAGGGAATGAAATAGGAAGCACAGAGAATGAAGAAGATAAGTCGGAGAAGTTAGTTTTGGTCTGAAAATTCCATGATTAAACTGTATTGATCTAGAAAGATTTTGATGAAATTATCTTCATGAAAGTTGTATATCTTTCTTTTAGCTTTTTATTCATATAAAGTTTGAAATTTTTGGAGTTCTGAATTGAAAGTTATATGGGTTAGAAGTGGGGGAGGTTTTAAGAGAAAGTGTGCGACTGGGAAAGTCGCGATCGTGCTCGCGACTTTCCCAATCAGCACGATCGCGAACCTACTACCATTCACCAAAATTCATGATGTTCTTCATCGCGATCATGACCTCGATGTTTTTCGCGATCACGACTTCACAAGTTGGTCAATGACTTTCAAGGATGAGGGCTGATGCAACATCCTTCGATCTTTTGGCTATATCTCCTTTGTACGACCTCCAAATGAGATGAGACTTCAACCATTGGACTCGCTACACATTTCTCTACCTCTAAACCAAAAATCATAGTAATCCGAAATCAATTGAGAGAGATAGAGTGAAAAAAGTGGGACGGGTCTGGCAGAGTGTGTTCACAACATTTTTTGTCCTTATCTGTCACACCCGTGATTTTTCCTTACACCTGTGAGTCACTCACGCCCATGAATTTTCTCTCTCACCCCCGTGAGTTTAATTGCTAGATTGATGTTTATTTGTCACATCAAATTAATGTGATATCCAATAGTAACCATGACTTGATTTTGGTCTAAACACCCGAGAGAAATTACAAACTGAACAATCTTGCTTCTTTTGACCATAACTTCTTCTCTAAACGTCCAAATGAGATTCTCTTTAATTTATAGTAAACTAGAGACATAGGAATACAAATCATATAATAATCTGAATTATAATTCAGACTCTAAGACTTTCAATTTATGGATGGAATTTGAATTTGGTGTGTACTGTTTTAGTATAGAATAGTCCAAAAATATTTGTATTATAATTTTCGGATTTCTAAACTAAATTGAATGATCTTTATGTCATTAGAAACTTAAGAGATAGTAGAACAAGTTTCTAGAAGAAAGTGTTCTCAAATTCCTTCATTTTCCTTGTCAAAATGATCATGTAAAAGAGACCCGAAGATTTGGAATTTTGGAGATGTTGTAAGAAGAAATGAGAATTTGTATAATGTTTGATCTTGTAATGTTGGAATAACATTAGTAAATGAATTGCTGATATGAAAGTACCAAAGGCTTGAGTTTAATGAGATTAAAGTTATTCATATGATTGAAGTTGTGATTCAAGAAGGGGAGTAATGACTATCTAGTAAAAGTGAACGAGAAGTGGGATATTATGAGAGCAAGTAATGCTAAAAATGAAATGACGATTAATTGAGTTATAAAATTAGAATATGGATAAAATGTGAAATTTGATAATATACTCAAGATTGTCATTGAACATGCATTGTAATTATTCCATATACACACGTGTGCATAAATGAATGCTTATAATTGTGCAAAGTTATTAATGTGTATATGTAATGTGTGTATTGCATAATTTTGATGTGTAGGATAAATGTCTATATTTAAACGTTTCCAGATCATGGAAGCTAACACTAATCTGGAGCAACTTGTAAGTAGACCTAAATGGTCTTACTTTACTGTTTGTTTTTTTTATATTATGAATTGAATGATTATGCAATGTGAATGTGTTGGTTCCGGACAATATATGTCCGAGGAGTTTGATAAATGTGAAAACATTGAAGTACTCTTTGTATGTGAATTTGATTGAAATAAGTGCACACAACTTAATTGTTAAATGCCAGAGCACAGTCCGATGATAAGTGTGTTTTGAATGTGCATTTGAATATGAATGAAAAGTTATTCTCAACTTTAAAGTTGAATGTCGGACTAAGGTCTGATGATATGCGCAAGTGATTGAATGAAGATATGCAAATGTGATTGATGCATTTTATTACATGAATGCATGAAAGATAAAGGTAGTTGTGATCAAAGTAGCCACCAAAAAAGAGCTTAAAGCTCATAATGTGAAAAAGAGCCTAGAGCTCAGAAAGTGATTAAGAGCCAAAGGCTCACCATGTAAAATGAGCCCGATATCCCCAACGGATACGAGACAATTATTAATGAACCCGATATCCACAATAGATATGGGACAGTTATAGACACTTGGTCACAACAACGTAATAACTGAAAGTGAGTCTCATGAGCATTGCAAATGTATATGATATGTGTTGAATGTGAAATGTGAAATGAATAATCAAGTGATATATGCTTAAATGAATGTATAGTGTATGTGACTTGATCGGATGATTTGATGAATTGTACATGTTATGTGATTGAATGAGCCATCGAGGATGATCACTCACTGAGTTCGCAAAAGTCACCCAAAATTTGCAATATTTTTTAGGCTCAGAATAGTTACCCCATTAGACAAACGAGAGTATAACCACTGCATTCAAGTAAGGGGTAAAGGTCGGGATCAGTTTGCATCTACATAGAAGTTTTCAGAAATTTTTGTATTAAGGAATGTATTCCAAAATTATTATACAATGTGTATGTGAATGTATTTATATTGTAATGACATTATGACTATAAGTATTTTGTATTTGTAATGGGCCCAAATGGCTATCGAAATTTTAATGATTGTATTGCTGTGATTGGAAAGGTTTACAAAGTGAGCCAAATTTGATCATTAATTTTCGCATACGTGTGTATTATTTTGAAAAAAAATTGTAATGACATTTTACTGATCGAGTGTGCTAGTATGCCACCCTCGCGGGGCAAGTTCTCGGACATCACTGAGGATGTTGGGTGCATGTCTAGCGAGAGTGCGGTGCTATAGTTTTCATTAAAATACAAATGAAATTTTAATATTCCTTAATTAGATTTTATCGTTAATAAAACGTTAAAATTCAGCCTTGTGTAGATATTAACATTTATTTAATGAATTTTTGAGTCCCATAATGTCATATGGCAATTTTGCAACTTTATGGGGCCTATCAAATAAAAAAGCCCGTCAAAATTGATTTACTTTAAAGAAATCTTATTCATTTTAATCAATTCTAATTAAAAGTAATTAAACTAACTTAATAAGATTAACCCTAAATTGTGAACTAAATTATATCACAACTATTAAAATCTACTGTTCTAAGTTTTTTTTAACCTTAACACTGTCCTCTCCCTCTTCACATTGTCAACTATTTAAAGAAATCATGTCCCTCTTTATCATCCGCCTCTAAATTGTCTCCCTTCTCTTCTTTATGAAGATCATGTTCATGTAAACCACCACACTCTAACCAGGGGAGGATCTCGCTTGGAACTAGCCATCCCAAAGGTCCCCAAGCTTCCAGAAGCTAAGAATAAAATACAAATAAGGATCATGAGGAAGATCCCAATTCCTTTTGACAATATCATGCTTTTTCTAAACTTTAAAGCCAATATCATCACCACTACTACCTGCAAAATTAAGGACGATATATAAGTAGCGATACACTTTTTTGGATTCGCTGTTATACAAAAAAGATAAATGGAGTTACATTGACAAAGATCACTTTATTACCAACTTCCAGGAAGAATGCTCGCCTACTAAATTTATCAGCTAAAGACATCGATATAGTACATCAATGACAAGTGCATATGTTGGTAATCGTAGATGTAATTAATGACACACTGTTGCTGCTAAAATGTATTTGGGAAAATATGTGATCCTTGTATTGATCATTGCAATATATACGTAAGAGTTTCCTTAACATTTGGTTAACAATCTCCTAATTACAGCAAAATTAGATATGGACAGTAATACCTTCCTAAAATACACAATTTGATATGCTAATTGATAAGGATGGATACACAACGGATATATGGTTGATATTGCCATATTATCACCTCTCAAGTTGGCGAATGCAAATTTTGAACGCCCAACTTGTCTATGATCGAAACAAAATGTTGAGCACATAGAGACTTGGTGAATATATCTGCAAGTTGAGTACAAGTAGGGACATATGAGGGAGTATCATATTCTACAAAATGGCATTCCAGACAAGATGGCATTCTACCTCGATGTTTTTGGTTGGTTTGTTAAAAACAGGATTCTTGGCAATGTTAATCGCAGCTTGACTATCACAAGAAAGAGAAATAGGTTGGGGATAAGGGACACCAAGAAAGCGAAGGAGATTCTTGAGCCACTTTAACTCACAAGTGGTGTTGGCCATAGAGTGGTATTCAACCTCAGCTGATGATTGTGACACGGTCTGTTGCTTCTTGGTTTTCCATGATAATAGAGAATTGCTGAAAAGGATAAACTAACTAGTAAGGGATTGGTAGGTGAGAGGATAGCCAGCCCAGTTAGAGTCACACCAACCATATAAGGTGAGATCACTATCACAATGAAGTATAATGCCTTACCTAGGTTGACCTTTTAAGTAGCAAAAAACCTGTAGAGCTGTTGGTTAGCACTCTTCACGAGGTTACTGCATAAACTAGGATAAGACATGCACACTATAAGAGAGCTTTGGTCGAGTAAAGCATAAATAAATGAGATGCCTTACTAGACGATGATATTTGCTGGCATTAGACAACAACAGTCCTTTAGTTAGAGTTAGTTGATGATTCTCTTCGAGAGGAGAAGATATAAGATGGGATCCTAGCATCCCAGTTTCCATGAGGATGTCCAAAGAATATTTCGTTGGCAAAAAAAGATGCCAGTAGGGGATTGAGCTACTTCAACTCCCAAAAAATACTTAATTTCCCTAAGTCTTTCATGTGGAAGCAGTGATGAAGGTAGTCCTTGAACTTTGCAATTGTCAAGGAATTATTACCCGCAATAATGAGGTCGTCCATATACATACGAACCACGAGTTGCACTACTTGTTGACAATAGACAAAGAGAGTGATCAGTGGTAAACTGTTGGAATCCATACTAAAAAAGAGAGGTAAAAAGCTTGGCAAACCAACAACGTGGGGCTTGTCTCAAGCCATAGAGAGACTTGCGGAGTTTGCAAAACTTCCCCGTATGTTGGACAAGGAAGCCAAGAGGAAGTTTCATATAGACTTCGTCATCAAGATCGCCATGTAATAAGGCATTATGAACATCCATTTGGTGAAGTTCCCAATCTTTGGTAGCAGTTATAGCCAATACACAGCGGATAGTAACCATCTTTGCCACAAATGCAAATGTTTCATTGTAATCCAATCCTTCAACTTGACATTTTCCCAATACTACCAACCGTGCTTTGAATCGTTCTCTGCTGCCATCAGCGTGGTATTTGATGTGGTATATCCACTTAAACCCAAGAGCTTTCTTTCCCTCAGGCAAGGTAGTGATGCACCAGGTCCCATTGTCTTGAAAGGCCTAAATTTGCTAGCCATGGCTTCTCACTAACAGGCATCACGCATGGCAGCAGAAAAAGTATTTGGTTTCTGGTCGGCCCCAATAGCTGCAAGATACATACGACGGGGAGGAGAAAAAATGGAATAATTCACATAATTAACTAAAGGATAGGGCACACCTAGAAGACGCGTTGAAGAGGGTTCACTGTCAGATAGGCTTATGGACATGAATGAGTTGACCACATAGTCATGAAGATGGATAGAAGGTTGCTTCATGCGGTGTCCTCTCCCTAAGGTACTAGTGGTTTCAGGTTGCTCAACTTCGAGAGTCATGACATTGCCATTATCTTGTACGGAATGATCAGAGTGTGGATCATACGTAGGTTTGCTGCACGGGGTCATCATCATGCCTCTTGGGTTGACCCCCTTATCCCTAAAAGTTGGCTCAACATTCATTTATTCATCAGAAATGGGTGCACCAATGGGCAAATACTCACTAATAATCGTTGGTGTAGTCCGTTCTTCGAGAAAACATAGTACATATGCAAAGGGAAACTTTTCTTCTACAAACTTCACATCCCTAGACACAAAGAAGGACTCTTTTTCTAAATCATATAATTTCCAACCCTTTTACCTGTATTGATAACCCATGAAAATGCATTTGTGGCTTTGACTTTGGAATTTATCTCCCTTGGTGAGTTGGTTATAGGCATAACACAATGAACCAAACATAAGCAAGTGGGTATAGGAAGGTGGTTCCCCATGTACCAGCTTATATGGAGTTTTCCCATTAAGAACAGACGAGGGAGTCAAATTAATTAAATACCCAACAATGAGAACACACTTCCCCCAAAACTAAATAGGAAGTGCCCCTTGAAATCGCAATGTATGAGCTACATTGAGAATGTGACTATGTTTTCATTCCGCTCTTCCATTTTGTTGAGGAGTTCCTATGCAAGATGTTTGATGGATAATTCCTTCATGTAGAAAGTAAGAACTCAAAGAAGTGAACTCTTTTCCATTGCCACTATGCACATAGTTAACAAATTTATTATGTTGTCATTCAATTAAAGAAAAAAATTCCATCATAACCTTTGAAACTTCCCTTTTATCAGACAACAAATATATCCAAACAGCTCTAGAATAATTTAACAAATTTATTATGTTGTCATTCTATCAAAGCAAAAAATTCCATCATAACCTTTGAAACTTCCCTTTTATCAAACAATAAATATATCCAAATAGCTTTAGAATAATCATTGACTAAGGTCAAGAAATAAGATGCTCCACAAGATGAAATAGTTCTATAAGGTCCCCATAAATCACAATGAATCAACTCAAAAACTTCAATAGCATGAAAATTGCTTAAAGGAAAATTTTCTCTGGTTTGTTTCGATTTTTCACACACTTCACAAGCTTTATACAGTTACTCATTAGTATAATCAATCTCTATATTAGGTAACAGGCATACAATCTTGTAAGAGGGATATCCCATCCGTTTGTGCCATATATCAATTTGACTCTCCACACTAGTATGACATGCGGTGTTTCGTGGCATCCCCCGATACACATAAAGCCCATCTTTCCGTTCACCCACTCCAATCAGCATCTTCGAAGTGAGGCCCTACATCAAACACATCTTTTTAGTGAACAGAACGACACAATCCTCATCATCATTCAATTACAAAATTGAAATTAAATTGCACTTCAACTGTGGCACATAAAGCACATTCTTCAATTTAAGCCTGACAACAAAGGCTATAGTTCCTTGTCTATTTACGAAGACTCACTCACCATTCGGTAAGCCCACTGTACATGTTGCCACATTATGTTGTTCACTGAAATTTCTAGGGTTTCCTGTCATATGGTTAGTTGCACCATTATCAACAATCTACATAATATATTCTTTCTTACCAGTCATTTTTTCAGCTTCATTTATCTTATTGTCATTTTGCATCTTCACTAATGTTTCTCATTGCTCGTTGCTAAGACCTGTAATTACATGTTGTGTAGTTGCTACATTTGGCGTGGCCTGCACTACATTAGCACGGGCTTTGTTCTTTATGCATATCCCCAACTTTTGTCCATTTTGATTACCGCTTCCTTTGTTTCTTGGTCTATCCCCTCACCACTCAGGGTATCCAATCAGTTCAAAGCATCCTTTGATGTCATGTCCCGTTTTTCCACAATTTAAATAAGATCCTTGCTTCACTTCATTCTTACCTTTGTTTTTGTAACCAGCTTACACAGCCAATCCCATCACAACTCTTTCTTCCTTTGAGCATGCAATTGTCTTCGTTCGCTCCTCTTGCACCATGGTTGCATATATTCGATTAAGAGATGGTAATGAGTTCGTAGCTAGGACGTTCGATCATGCAATTCCATAGCTTGCATCATCCAATCCTAATAGGAACTGATCGGCTTTCTCTTCTTCCCTTCTCTTCTTAAGTTGCGACACAATATTACATGTGCACTTCCCACATGAACATTTTGGAATCTACTCATAATTCGCTAGTTCTTCCCACAGTATCTTCCGTTTCCTATAGTATACAACCATGTTCATTCCTTGTTGTGGGCATTCTGCCAATTCAGCCTTCAATTGCTAGATTCTCGGTCCATTCATGATAGAGAATCACTCCTTAGTGTCATCCCAGAGGTCCTTTGCATTTTCAGCATATGTGATCGTGAAGCACAGGCTTGGTTCGATGGTGTTTAATATCCAAGACACCAGCATGGACTGGACTGTCCACCAATCCTCTAACTCTAGTGCATCTTATTTAGGTTTCTTAATGGTTTCATCCATAAATCCCCATTTGTGTCGAGCTCGTAGAGAAATTTTCACAACATGACTCCATTGATCATAATTTTGTTGGACCCTGTTTTCGGAGCCTAACTATCCGAAATATCATAAGACGTGAGCGTATTATCCTATAAGAATATTTCCATGGGATCTCTCTAACCAACACTAGTTAAGATAGTGGAATCACAAGTGGACTTCTTCATAAAAATTGTAGCTACAGGTCTCTAGTTTATTTTGAAACAATAATCATCTCATTCAGAGCTCTATAGATCAAGATATGATTAAAACACCACAGTATGTTCAGTAAGACAATCAACTCATGCTCTTCCAGTCGTTTCCCTCACTTTCTCTCCATCAATCTTTTTCAAATCAACACCAATGGATACAAATTTTTATGGAGAGATAGATAAATATGTTAGGAATTTATGGTTTCAATAATCACTTCATTTGGAGGTCGATAATGAAGTTATGACCAAAAGAGTCAAACATGCTTGTGTCCTATCTTGGGATAATTGACATAACTTTTGCTAGAGATACTAGATTAAGGTCTTCTTAGGACGATTTCAAATAGGCATTCTAGATCTACAACTTTTATGAAGACTGCAAAAAGATATTTTGTCATTTAAAGGGTCAAAACATGGGCCTTGTGGAACCACACGGGCAGACCGTGTAACCCACGGGTCTGGTGGCCTTTTCATTACTAGAATACACGGTCAGTGTTGATTTACAAAGCCTTACCATGTAACCTTCGGGTTTTTACTAAAATTTCACTCTTCAAGACCTCTTTAATGGATCCTACATCCATTCTGACACCCCTCTCACTCATATTCTTTCCAAATTCAACTCTGCTAGTGTGACATCACTTCGTATACCATAATTGTTCTCTGTATACATCCTATGCAGCATCATCAACTTATAAGGATCGTATCTCTTAACCCCATTATCCAAAAAATTCATTCATACTTTATAATGTTGGAAAGCTAGAAAGATAATCTACAACTTTTATGAAGACAACTTTGGCTAATTCTACCTAGATCGATACAGGTTTTCCTTTGAGTTCAGAATATAATTTTTATACCTACGAAAGCTTGCAAATTGCAATGTCTCTTCATATCAATTCAACTACTAAGTACTTTTCATTAAACTCTTGCATCTCACCTCAAATGATTCATCCCATACAACCTTTCCAATCTCTAACATGCTATTCTAAAACAAACAACAATTTGCAATCTCAACGAAGAAGGATATGTACATACACATTCCACTTCCACAACCATCATACTCAACCTTTAAAATAACATAATCATACACAAAAGGAAATCCTCAAATTCCCATTCTCATTACTAAGCAAAGTAAATATTTGAACAAGCTTTACTTACATATCAACATACACATCACTAACTTATTACAAATACAAGTGGATGCTCAATGTTTGGCATGTTTAATAAGCTATCCAAAAGTGTTTGAACTAGCTTAGTGCAAAAGCTAACTATCTTAGAGTTTATCCAATTTCCTTGCAAGGATTGCTAACCTTCTCGTTCTGCACATGAGGAGGGAATAATGTGGTAAGCTACACAGCTTAGTGGCTAATATATTTATAGCCATTGGTAACGAGCCACACATTTAAACATATGTACAGATATAGCTAGCAATTCAAGCGTTCTAAATCTATTATAGCAATTCAAGCATTAATCAATTTAGCTCAAAACTCATAACACATAACATAGATTTTAGCCATTAAACATAATACTCAAATGCATCATACTTGACAATTCAAAGATGCAATGTACAAACAAATGGCTCGAGAGTTTTATGAAACGAAATGGAGAAACCGAAGTTTATACCGTGGACAAAATGAGTCCAATTTCTCAAGATCTTGTGGCCTCAAGCGGGCAGCCGGGAGAAGGCTATAGGTCAATGTGCACGTGACTAACAAAACGGGTTCCTCTTTTACCTAAACACACTCAAAGTTCAATGCTTAACACATTTCACACACTTTCATACTTTTCATGCTTTCTCATCTTATGCTTTCTCATCTTTTCATTCATACAAAATGCCATGACATGTCTCAATGGCATAACTTGATCATAATTCATAAATCACAATGCATTTTCAACAATCACAGCAATTCACTATCAAGCAAGTTAACATACAATACACATGCATTCAATTCAAGAAATTTAACATATATTCACCAATAAGACAAACTTGCCCATATCACACAATAACCATAAATATATTACCCACCTAAATCGTTTGCAAAATTCCAACTCAAGGTTGTCTTTCCTCTTGCTCTTGGGTAGTATTCTCTTGGTTTTCTAAAACAACCAAGGTTCCATTCAAAACAACATTCTAATAAAATTCATAAACTTCAATAATCACAAAAATACAATAAACACAAATTAAGCTCAAACCTAACCTACCCATAGTCCATCTAGGTTAGAAAACCCAAGACCTAGTTTAGAAACCCTAGGAATCAAATGGGTTCCTTCGTCCTTTTCTTCCAACACAACACCATTTATTTAATAAAGCAAGAAGAAAAGATGATTAACTCACCTTAATAAGCTTGATTTATTCTTCCTTCCATGTTTCTCTTGCACACTCTCACGAACTCTCTCTCTTCTCCTCTCTTCTTTCACGTTTTTTCTTCTCTCTTTGGCTTCTCACGACTTCTCTCTTTCTTTCTTACTTTAAGACCATTTGTTTGGTCTTTTCCCATTTTACCCTTCATTTACTTTGTCCTTCCCATTTTACCCCTTATATCTATTAAAACTAACATCTAATACTTCTAACTCCTTCCAAAAATCCAGACCTCTTCTGATTAGGTAATTGAAGGAATTTGATAATAATTCCTTCTAGAAAATGTTTCTCATTGTCTTAAGTTTCTAATGATACCAAAATTATTCAATTTGGTTCAGAAATCGGAAAGTTATACCCCAACATTTCCGAACTGTTCTTATGCTAAAATAATATTCTATACTCAACTTACCATTCAAAAATTGACATTCTTATAGACTAAATTAAAATTCGATTTCATCAAATAATTTGTATTTCTATGTCTCTAGTTTAATCCAAATCAAAAATCATCTCATTTGGATAACTAGAGAAAAAGTTATGGCTAAAACACCGAAGCATACTCAATGAACATGTTTCAACTACATTGTCCAGCTTATAACTTCCAACATTTTACTTGTAACCCGTCTTGTCCTAATCCATCTTTCTACTTTATTTCAAATTCAAGAATTATCCTTTTTTCTATACACATGACTAATTGCCAACAATTTCTCATTTAATAGTTCTAATTTTCAAGAAAAGTTCGGGGTCCAACAATTAAACTTAATTTAAAAACTCATAATCCTATAGCTAAAAAAAGTATAAACAATACATATAAATCAATAAAGAAATCACCACAGTAACAACATAAAGACTATATTAAACTTAATTTAAAAACTTATAATCCTAAAGCTAAAGAAAGTATAAACAATACATATAATAAAGAAATCACTGCAATAACAACATGTTGCCTACCATATGTACAAAACCTATCAAAATAAGATACAAATCATATTCATTCTTTCTGAAACAATAATATTCCTTTTTTTTACCTTTTAGTCCATCACTCTTTAGTTAAGCACATAAATCTATAGAAAAAAAATAGAATCTCAATATTGTAACCAAAACTACCATTATGGCCTCAATTTCCTTATATTAATTGAAATTACTATGTAAGCCAATCCAACTAGCACTAAGGCAAAGGAAAAAAAACGCTTGCAATTTTTGACAAAATTTATAATGAAAACATGATTTTACTTATTATATTTAATCACACCTTTATGTTTTCCCAACTTATTGTCTTCAAAACCAGTAAAAATAATGTGAAACTAATGAAAAGCCATGAAGTACAAAAATCATCACTATCCCAAGAAAGTATCCAAACATTCAACACACACGTAAGGCCTTTATTTCACTATGTTTCATATTGTTTTATAAACTTTAAACAAAGAAAACTTAAAACCCAGACAAATAAGAAATGCATTTGAATTTTGAGTGTAGTTTTGCCTAAAAAATAACACCATCAAAATCAGTTTGGTGAAGATGCAAAGAATAGCACAAAATCAAATAAGACAAAATGGACAAACTTTGTCTCTGTTGTGTTTTAATTTGTTTCACTTCTAATTGGACCAAGAGAAAAAGAAATCCAGAAATCACAAACCTAGAAAGCATTGTAGAAAGAAGAAGTTTATCCCAACCAATTTGGATGGTTTTTTAAAGGTATAGTCAAACCAATCAATTTACATTTTAATTGATTGGTTTTAAGTTTTAGGGGTTTTTTCAAGTAATCAAACGAAAAAATAGGTTAGTTCCTAGTTAACTTGGTTAAACTAGTCGGTTTGATTTGATTTTTAAAATATTATAGGTAACAACTCACTTATAGATATATTAATTATACTAAATTTTATTTATTGAATTGAGTTTATTAATTATAAATTATTCATTTAAAACATATAATTCATTGAATATTATATACTTTTAAGATTTTATTCATTATCCATTTGAAAAAATAATAACAACATATTTTGTTGTTATATACATATATATAAAAGAGAGAGATGTCATTTGGTCGATAAATTGTACATATATTTGGCCTCGAACAATTCACAAATAATCGAATGATAGTCACCCTATTCTAGCATCGGCTATAGAATCCCACTAATTGGAATCCTCACTACAGCTCACTCGTATGTATATCAACTGCCTTTTTAGGGCTTTAATTATGTAATCAAAAGGATTCACTTACGAAAATACAACTATAGTAATGCACCTATAATTTCATTTTTGCATTAGTTGTAAGTTTATCCTGACATCCAAAATTATGAGTCACATGCTAAATTAATCTCTATGTCATCATAATCATACAAAGCACATATAATGCAAATAAACGCAACCTTTAAAATTAATCATAATGTTACCAAGTACTTAAAATTAGGGTCGTTCACAAATCTAACTCAAATATAGAAATTACATGTTTCAAACAATTAATTGGGTGGGTTGTCAAAACCCTCAAAATTAATTCCAATTCTTTAACTTCTTATATTAGTCATGAAACCAGGTTGATTCTTAAAAGAACTAAACACTAGTTTCTTAATTTTAATTAACAAAATAAAGTAGGGGTTTATGATTAATTAAATAATTTACTAAAATTAACAAGGAATCAAAATAAATCAAATGATTATAAAAGTGAGAAATTCAAGATTACCTAACTTCAATTCAAGGGAAGTATCTCATATAATTATAACATTGATCATTGGTCTAAAAAATAAATTTCACAATTCAAGCAATTAGTTCGAAACACATTTGGATAGTTATGATAAGTATCAAATTTCCTAATTTAATTTGTTTAAACTTAACATTCAAACCAAAACTTACCATCAATTGAATGGGTATGATAGCATCCCATATCAATTAAATAATAGCAATAAGTTTAGTAAAAAAGACTAGACCCAAAATTAAATAATTGAGATAGCTAAAACTATTTAGCTTAGTTTTCTTTTTTTATAGGTTAAATATACAAATTCATAAATAACTTATTTGCTACTTGTAGCAATCTTTTATGACAATTACAAATCACTAAATTTATGGATAGCTATAGAATAATTAATATTAAATTAATTTGTCAAATCAATCAATATTAATTATTCATGAAATTTAAGAACACAAAATAAGAAATACTTTAAACATGAATATAAGTTTAGAACAAAACATCACAGGGTTACAACTAGAGTTTTGAATCCCCTTAAATCAGACTATGTGGGTTTAGCCACACATGACTTTAGTTCCAACACTAAAAATAGAAGAAAAGATGAAAGATTGAGAGAAAACTAAAAATAAATGCAAAAGAGAGTGTTAAAGAAGATGAAAGACGTGTTTTTCTCTCTCTTTCCTACTTTAAACCTAGTCTCCTTCTATCTTACAAAGATCCTTATCTAAAACAAATCCAAATCCCTATATAATAGGGTTGGAAAGAAGTTTCCTAATTAAATTCCATCTTTTTAAGTGAATCTGGCATTAGGTGTGATCTCGTCTTATCCACTGCAATAATTTGTCCACTTTTTTCCAAAATTTGTGATGACCAATAATACTCCAATTTGATGCAATCTTTACTTGTCATCTCCTAAAACAAAACAAATATTAATTTTCCTATTTAAGCACTAAAATATAGCCAAGAAAGACATAATTTCAATTAGAATGACCAAATAACATCTTATCAAATTCTCCCACATCAGACTCATGCTTATCCTCAAGCATACATCAATTCAATACATCAATCATTCTCATAACAACCTCTCATCTTCTTTCATGTTATCCAGAAATATCCAAAACCTAATTCACATTAAAGGTTTAGGATAAAATGACAATCGAGAGAATAAGCACTCATAAGACACATTGTTAAAATAAAAACATAGTATCCCATTAATTCCATTAAAATCAAATGAACTAAGACTGGACACCTTCTCATGTATTTCACTTTATACACTTAAAGTGTTTAGGGTTCATTAAGCTCCCAAACCAAAGCATAGTGAGTTATTTCCATAAGCTTACTAAAGAATCATATCTCCACCACTTAACAAAAATGAACTTAATGCATAAATTAAAAGGAACTTGATAAGGGTTCTAACATGGCTTAAGTAAGGTATAACAAAATGAAATTTTTAGGTTAAATAAATGGATGTAAATCATTCAAACTTACCTACACAAGTTTCAACTTAAATCAATCCAAAACTCACTTGATTCAAATAACATCCTTTAAAATCACCTCTCTTTTTTCATACTTTTTTTAAAATTTCTGTCTCTTTTTTAAATAAGAACATCAAAAAGGATATTTTTTATAGTTCTCCCCCAATCTATAAAAAGTGAAAAATAAGAATAATGCAACTTGAATAAACTAGTTTACTTTTCATGGAAATAATCAAAATCCCATGCAAATAAGCTTCAAACAATTTCTTCAATTTAAAAGCTCAAAATCATTAAGGACATAATAAAAAAAGAAGGGTAAAAGTGATTTGTAACAAAGTTATTATGCAAGAAAAGAAAGGTAAGGCTCAAATTGGTTTTATAGGGATAAAAAAATAAGGTAGGCTTGTTTAGGTAAAAAATGGTTATACTAAGTACCCTTATCATCTTTATACGCAAATTCATTAAAAAAAAGTGGTCTCAACATGTATTGAAAAGAAAATTCTACCATAAACAAGCTATGTTTAATAACCAAACAAAAAAGTGTTAGCATAAATGTAATTAATTCTCTTAGGTTCAAAGCTTATGTAGGTGTCAAAATGCATCAAGTTTTACACACTTTCATTCAAGAAAATCAATGATATACTTAAAATAATTTAATGAAAAACACCAATCATACTTATCTCTTTCATGCATTATTTCTTAAACCAAAAATATATCTTAAGGATTATTTATAAACAATAATAAAAAATTTATGAGGTTATTATGAGAAATAATCAATATATGAATCATAAGATTTATGAGTTCAAACATAAATCATGAAGTTCATCATAATATATACTCTTGCTCCCCCACACCTAAATCATACATTGTCCCTAATGTATGGACAAAATGCTTCCATGTCACAAAAATAGTCAATAAAAATAAAGCCTAGAGTTGAAGACTCCACTAAGTTATGAGCATTTGATGGTGTTGATAGATATGGAGATACCACCCTCACGAATTGGAGCAGAGCCTCCAAATTCATCTCAAGTTTAGAAATTTTACATTCCAATCTCTCTAGTCGAAAATGATACTCATGTTGGATTGGTGGAGCCAGTAGATACAAAGGTGATGGAACATCACGATCATCTTGTTGTGTTGATGATGACCCTCTAAGGTCTTAAAGAAAGTAATCATTCACATCCTAATAAAATCTCACCTTAATAGGTAATAAGTAAAAGGGAAAGTGAAAATTGTGGGACTATAACACCACAAGTATGTTGGAGCCAAGTCCAAAACAATAGATTTGCAATATTACCTATCATAAATAGAAAAGGAGGTTTGGGAATAATAGCAAGGATAGAAAAAGAGGTAGTTCTAGGTTGCATAATATTATGATAACTACCACTTGCAACCGAAAATGTCACCTTATTACCAATTATAAACATATAAAACATAGGGTTTAAACTTTTAAGGGAAGGAGAACCATCTAAAACTGAATCAGATAACTAAAAATAAATAATTTCAGTGACATTTTCAAAGGTGGGTGATGTAATAGTAAAGTAACATCAGTGAAAGCAAAGGTTTGTGAAATAATAGGAATTGAGGTGTCAACATCAACTGGCATAAGCAGTAAGAATTATTTAACCTTAGAGTGATGGCCAGGATGAAATTTCTTCTTACAATTTAAACAAAAGTCACAAGTTTATTAGTTTTGCATTTAATCTTAGGTAAGAGGTTGAAATGGGTATTTAGTCATAGTTTGGGGTTTAAGTAATAAAGGTTGAGAAGGAGGTAAAGAAAGAGATAATAATTTTGAGGGATAAATCTCAAGTAAAATAAGGAAGGGGTTTAGAGTCATTAAGCTTTCTATCAATGAGTTTTATATCACCAATAATATTAGTGGGTTTAGAATAGTAATGTCCCTCTAAATAGCAGGAATTGTCTAACAATGAAACAATTTAGAAGGCTATAAAGTGACATTCCATAAACTTCCATATACTATATTGCTTAGCTTTCCAAACTCTTCCTATAAGCTGTGACAGTAATGGTTTGATGAAGCTTGAAAAGCTCTACCTAATGATTAGCATAGCAGATGGTCTAAACCATAGCTTTAAAGTAAGAGCAAAAAAGTCCCAATTTGTGAGCTATTGGTTATGGAACTTCCATTTAAACTAGTTTAAAGCATCTCCTTGCATATAAAGAGAGACTATAGAAATACGTTGGTCTTAAGAAACATTATAAAGTGTAAGGCATTGCTCTTCTTAAGAAAGTTGATCTAGTACGTGAATACCGTTAAAGCTTTGTAATTGTAGATTTAGTGGTTTTAGGGTGGATTGTGTCCAAGTTGAGGGTAAAGGAAAAGGTAAAGTAGAGGATGTAGGTCCTAAGACTGTAGGTATATTAGGTGGCATTAAAAATTAGGACAAGTTTAAAAGGAAAGACTGATAATACGGGTTGAAATACGGATTAACATGTTGATATATAAAAGGTCAAGAAGGCAAGTTTATAATGGGAGGAGGAATATAGGTTTATGGTTGAGCAGTAGCAATAAGAGGAATAGAGTAGACCAATGGAGATAGGAGCTAAGTAGTGAATGTTAGTGAAATCTAGGAAGATTCGGGGTGAATGGTTGATGTTGGAAGGCTGGGTAGGTGGAGGCAACAAAAATTGAGGTGCAAGGAGTATTTGTAAAATATCAGTATACATGGGTTTTATAGAATCTTTATTTTTAGCCATTTATGATTTTAGATCTTCTTATTTTATCTGCATTTGTTGAACCTAAATTACAAGAGACGCAATAACATCCTCCAGAGTTAGATTAGATTATAACTAGGTAGGTTTAAGTGGCATGACAAGGAAACAAGAGCACCAAATGATAGGAAGATGGGTAACCTATAATAATTATCCCAATTCGAGAGGAGAAACTCTCTCTAGAAAGGAAGGGGAAAAAAGCTTAAGTCAAGTTCCTATTCTAGTTTTTCATTCCATAAACATGCCTTTAAATACAACAGGTAGTTAGTGAAAATAAGATGTAAATAAGTGTCACCATCCTCTTAAAATTATTTAGATACTCCAAATATTTCTTAGACAACTCATTAATTTTTTAGGAAAATATCTTATAAATATTACTAAATCCCTTAAGTCATTTGGGTTTTGTTTTGTTACGCATGGACCTTATATTAATTTTTGCTAACTTGTTAACATCTTGCCTCAAAGCATGCACTTGAATAACTAGCCCATCTTTTATGCCCACGAGCTCATCATATTGTTAAAACAATTATTGGAAATGGTGCGGGACAGGCCGGGCTTGTTTAGGCCCTGACTTAGATTTAAAAATTTTGGATTAAGCATGAAGCTTGACTTAAGTTCAATATAGCTTTGGAAACATGATTTATTTTTAAAAAAATATATAATTTGAAAAATAAAAAGACTGCATTTTTCTTATAATTTTTAGGCTTGAGTTAGACTCGAGTTTATTTGACATGCCTAGATTAATTGTATAATATTGATATAATATTACACAGAATGTACGGGCAATTAATTGTAATAATCTCTTAATTATTTCCTTATTCATATTCTTATAAATCTATATATATAAGACTTCTTGTACATATTATACACAAAAATAATATACAAACTTCTCTTAATACTCTTTAACCAAATTTATACATCATCGACTCGTCTCATATTACATTTATTTAAATAAAAACATACCTACCATATAAAAGAATCAAGTCATTCACATTCATGTATAAACAATTATATTCTTTTTTATTATTTTCAAAACCTTTTAACAAAAGGACTTGCGGCATGTAAATGCATCATTTGTCTTTAGTTACCTTATCAAATCCCAAGTAACACATTTTCTATATATTTAGTTTGAATAGCATCCTAAAAACTACATAACATCAAGCTCTTCTATATGATTCATCTTTTTTTCACAACTTCTTGTTGGTACTTCTCCAAGACAATATTAAGCTCCTTTTTTTAGCTAATTTCTCATTGTAATATTTTTCTCTGACCTGTATGGATCCATGTCATCCTTCTCTAGTACAAATGATGAGAGAAAAAAGGAGATAAAGAAGTAGAAAAAATAAAGGGTAGAGAGAAGACAAACAATAATAATAATAAGCAAAGGACAAGTCAATGAGAATAAGTAAAAGCGCAAGAGAGAGGATAAAAAGAACCAGTTGGAAATGAACGTGAGAGGAAATATAACAAAACCAGATAGGAGGATAGATGAAAAAAAAAAAAAAAGAAGATGCGACGTTGTATATATCACGCTAGAAGGAAAGAAGGGTCCACTGGAGAACGTTGCTAATGTGGGACAGGGATCTATAAAAATACTAACAAATATTAAATTTTATTTTTTATGGAAAATAGATGAAATTTTAAATTTTCGTTACAGGGTTAAACTTTTATAACATCATAATTCTTTTTAATCAGGACAAAAGTGTAAATTTAACTATAACAATTTCACCAAAATATAAGATTTATTATTTTTATAAGATAAGTAGGTCTTCCTTTGTCCTATAGCAGGCACAGAACCAGATCACTTGTTACCATTAAGCCTACAAAAATACAGAGGACACACCAAAAGTTGGAACAAAAGATCTTACGTTAGCAGACTGGTAATGAAATGAGATTTACATATTTGATTAAACTTAAATTAATTTAAATTAATCTTCTTAATTTTGTTTAATTTTTAATATCCTGGTTAAACCTATAAAATCTCATTTAACCTCAATAATCTGATTTTATCCTAATTAAACCCTTTAAATCCAGAAATCCAAACTATTCAAATTTCCCTAATTGCATTTATCTCTTCCACGTCATTTGAATTGGATATAGATATGAAAGACCATTGGCTAAATTGGTTGGTACTCAAATCACCAGAGAAGCTCTAGAATTTGCTAGAGTTCAAGGTGACGATGATGTATCTGACAAGGGCGGCCATTGTTTGTAGCTTTAAAACAACATCGAGAACGAAACTACGTAGAAGAAGATAGATTAAGATGTAATTAGTGGAACTATATTAACCATGGAAGAAAAAGATGGATCATAGAATGTTCCAAAAACTACCCGCGCCATATCTCTAGCCAAAATAACTATTTGGATATACTTTTTTTTAATCTTGGAAGAAGCTTCAAACTTTCATTATTGTAGATATTATCATCCCATTTATATTTGTCATCAGACCTCAAGCTTCGCAAATTCTCGTAGCCAAAAACCTAGAACAACTTAAATAATCATTATCTCTTCCAAAATTTCCAATATGAAATAGGAATACACAGGAACAATAATAACATCAACGTAGAAAAAAAGGAGGGTAATAAATGATAATAGAGAGAGATTAGGCTTAACCAAGTCTGAAATTAACGGTTCAGTTCAATTTGACCAAACTTCAAGTCAGATTTAAGCTCAAACTTTATGATTTAATGTTGGAATTATACTCATGACCCAATCGTTATATAATAGATTGAATATTTTAATTTTGTGATTATTAATTTGATTAATAACATGATAAATGATTTTATTATCATATTACGTTTATTTTTATTATTCTAATATGATAAGTCCTTGATTAAATTTATACACTTGCCATCATAATGAAGATTATGATAATGAGAGTCAAGTCTTTAGGATTTAATCTAAAAATGTTCTTGATCATAGGATCATCAAATAAGGACTTTAATGATCTAGTTAGATCAATATATATGTAATAATGTCTATTGGATAGATATTAGTAGATCTCATTTACTAAGTTACATATATAGATGATGCATATAAAGATATGATCATTGAACTGACCAAACTGAGAATTCCCAATGGTTAATATTACCTATGAACTGTTAAGTGGGGTATTCTCACAAGGATTTAAATGTATATTTTTCTTTTGACCTGAGATCATCATGGTAATCAATAGGTCACTTATTACTTTTTGATGTCGGACATTTAGTGTGTAAAAATGCTAGTTGAATGATCATTGGATATAATTAAGTACGTATCTGATTAGTGGTGAGTCAAGATGGGATCCATCGACTCTAGGTAATGAATTTGAACTCTACGTTGTCATTGATCTTAATGATTATTTCAAGACCTTGCCCAGGGCGATTGAATGAGCGAGAAAAAGAAGTTTTCGAAGTCATTCATCAATCATTAATGATCGACCTTAGGATAATCCGGAGTTAAATCATAGAAGGTAATTATACATTATCCTTAACTAGGTTCCATCTTTGTAAAGTTGTTATTTCACGCTATCCGATCGTTGAGGAGTGTTGCTAGATGCCAACCTTGATTAGTAATTAATTAGATTAGTTACTACCAGCTTAGTGATAAACCTATATGGTCACACACTTACGAGTGTAATATTTACTGTTTATAATTATTCAATTTATTATGAGATAATTTATTAAATAATCTATATGGCATATTGTTATATTTTTTTGCTAGCAAAGAAAATATAATTAATATTTGAAACTCTCTTGTACAAAATAAATGAATAAAATAAAATGGTTTTATTCATTTAATTTATAAATAATAATTATTATTTAAAAAAAAGAAAGGCAAAAGGCGTCATATGGTATTTGCTTTTGGTGGTTATTGTTTTGGTTATATATTTAACCAAAACAATAATGAAACGTTGTAGGAGAAAAAGTTGGTTTATGAGGGTTTTTTAACATATAAGGACAAAGAGAACAAGTTGGTTCTTTTATGTTCTGCGTCCATTCAAAATAGAAAAGGCAAGAAAAAGAGTTTTCCTGTTCTATATTTTACATAAAAATAAACAAGAGAAAAGGTTGGGAAATTTTTTTTCTCCGTTTTTAAAGAAAGACCTCTTCAAATTTATCCATAGCTATATCAAGTGTTGAAAATGGGGCATATTTCTCGGTGTGGAGCATATAGAGACTTCGTAGTTTCGAAGTTCAATGTCGGTTAATCCTCACGAATTTCAGGCATTTATTTCTGCCTGTTCTTATTATAAGTATGATTCTTAAATGCAATAGATCTATGTAGGATTGCAATTTTTGTTTCCGTTACGTATGCAATTCTTCAAATTATACTTCCAAGAATCACCTTGTTGTATTTAATAAGTGATAATATGAATAGCAATATAAACCACAAGCATGGGAAAAATTTTCCCCACATCATTGGAGATAGCAGGAACTTTATTTACAATATAAACCACAAGCATGGAAGATTTATCCCCACATCATCGGAACAATTATTTTTGACACATTTTTTATACGATAATATAATTATTCATATTGTGTTAAACATAAAATGCAAAATTGAGTAACCACTACTATTTCAATCTTATATATTTTTTAATTTAGAATTCTTTTACCAATCAGAGATCATTTTATCCTATTTTATAAAAAGATGTTTCCATTAATAGTATTTCAGCAATTAATGATAGGAAAGATAATCAAGAAACAAGAAAATTCAAGAGAACAAGAATTTTATTTCTATTAGATATTTATTAATTATTTTTAAAAAAATTAAAATTTGATTTAATATAAAAATAACAAAGTGATTCAATAAATGATATAATTAAGTGAGTCAAAGTCCATTGAAAAATATGACACTTTATTAGTGCAGGTTAGATATTTATTGGGCCTATAATAGTAAGACTATATAAATAGTTATTAAGTCTCTTTCACTTAAGTAAGTTTAACTGATCTACAATTTTCTCTAATCCGTTAAAAGATCTATAAATGAAGAAAGATGTAGAAAGATCTTGCATACTTAATTTCAAGCAACTTTTTGTTAAGGCTAATTAAGAGTTTCAACAACTTATTTAAAGAACAACAAACTTACTCCAAGTCTTCAACAACTTACTCAAATAGAATTGGATATCAAAACATGTATGTTTTTGTATTTTCTCTGTTTATACAAATTTATAGTTAATTTTTGGTTGATTAATAAAGTTCATGTTATGTTTAACATTTAGTTTTAGAGTAATTTTATAAATATATAATAAGAAAATTAAATAAATTAATTTGTTTTGCTTAAATACATAATGTATTTGTTATATGGATCAATTTCTTTTTGAGAATTATAGGGAAAAAAAGGGAGATGGTAGATATGCCATTTGACCATCATTATAAAAGTTGAAAAGTAGCTTATGAAGCTTGAGAAAGGTCAAATAGAATGTGTTATTTATGTTGGATCGGGAAAAGAAAGCATGCCATAATTGGAGAACCGGTAGATTTCAAAATTTTTTAGAAATCTTATTTGTAGCGAAAGTAATATGTCCAAATCATCATGCCAATCTATACATGATACGGTATAAGGATAATAATAAACATAAACAAGATAGTGATATTACCGACTCCTTCGCTACAACTTTAATTCCTCGCTGCACTATCCTCTCCTTCTTCTTATATCTAACGCCTTTGCTTTTGAATCCTTTTCTTTGTCAATCTATCCCCTCCTTATTGTTGTATCCTCAACCAATTTGATTTACCTCTTATTCTTCTAGGACAACTTGGTTAACAAAATCCTTTAGTGTGAAAGGAGAAGAAATGTTTGGAGGATATTTTTTTAGAAGAAATGAACAAAAAATAAGAGTCTTCTCTTGCAAATTTTGGCTCACTCATGCATGAAAGGATAGAGAGAGTCAAACCATGCAAGAACACTTTCTAACACACTTAATTTCAGTTATGCATGGAATGGAAGAAGAGAATAGTATCCAATGCATCACTTCTTACTTTAATCAATCATCAAGTAGCCAATAAATGAGACTCTTCTCATTTATCTTAAATATGGCTATATTAAAAGACTATTAACCTAAATATGACTTACCAATTTCGATTATGAAGGAAGAAGGAAGATAGTAAATCCAATGCAGATCGTTCTTCTTGAATCCAATGAATGCTAACAGGTTATATGCCAACATTAAAAGATAATGGTAAACTCATAACTCAATTTAATGATGATAAACCATAATAAAGACCATTTTTATTTAGCAATTTAATGTCAAATATGCAGCTTCACAATCTATCCATTAAAACCGAAATTGCTACTACTTTCTTTTAAAAAATTTGATTTAATATAATTAATCTAATCAATTACATTAAACCAAAGTCTAGCCCATTTCTAAATGTACACTTGGGCTTTTAATTAACCATTAATTAGTGCAAGCCCAACATTTAATTATGGGCTTCTAAAACCTCAATTTATATTTTTTTCTTAGCTTGAAAACCTTCCTTGAAGCCAAGTGTGGAATCTTATTGGACTTTGATAATTCAAGCTCCAATAAGCCTAGAATTAATTTAATCTCAATAGAATTAATTCTAGCTTATTAACTAAATGTCATTCCACTAAAGACAATTAATTGAATTCTTTAATTATTAAATATTATGAGAACACATATTTTATGACCAATTGCAAACCCTATTTAGAAACTTATTATAGTCATCCGCACAATAAAGGGTAAAATTACCGTTTTGCCCTTATATTGGTTTTTCCTTCTAGATATCCCGTTTTACTTTATATGGTGATTAACACACAAGATCTAATCTTAGTGTTAAAACTTGATGGGTAGTCAGTCCATCAAACTACTGGCACTAGTTTAATCACCAAATCTCCTTAAAACATCTAGAAGTGATGATAGCACTATAAATTCTTTATTTGAGTGAATGTTCCCTGATACATGTTTCAATTAATAATTCCAACATGCAGACACTAGATTAATACTCTG
>JAOQMP010062976.1:0-10525 GCA_027563575.1 Erythroxylum pedicellare | reverse complement strand
AATTTACCTTTGAGTTTGGGTAGTATCTTCTTGTCACATAAAACTCTTAATGTACTTCTCTGTTTAAGCCACCTTGATTTGATATGGGAACTATGCCTTCATCAATCTCTCCATTGCTTTAAATGACAGATTTTAGATACTTAAAACACTTTTCATGTGATATAACTTCTAAACCAATCTTTATCTCCACATCGAAAGCCACCTTATGGCCCAAAAAGTTACGCTCTCAGTACTTAGTCTTAGTTTTGCTCAATTTAAAGCCCTTTGGATTTAAGGTATGCCTCTAAAGTTTTAGGTTGACATTGACACCCTCTTTTGTCTCATCCATTAAAACAATGTCATTAGCAAACAACATACACTAAGGGTTCTAAAATGTTAATGAAATTCATATAATATTTGGAACATCAACCTAATTGCAAAACTAGGTATACAATGAGATATGTAATAATAAACCAAAATGAGGATAAATGAATAATTAGTTACTAATCATAATTATATATATATATATATATATGTATGTATATACTAAATGAATATATATATATATATATATACTAAATGAAAATTTGCTAACTAAGATATGTGTAACATGAAATGGGAATAAATTTTAACTGAATAAGAACTAACTAAATGAAAGAGAAACAATAATTTATACACAAAATGAATGATGTAACAGGTAAATTCACATTTAAAAGTGAGCAAAGACAATAATCCAAATCAAAATTTGCCAAATTCCAGTGCAATATGACATTTAAATCTAAGAATCAATAAGAGAAATCATGAAATTCAACTTGAAATTACAAAAACAAAAGAAAAATATGATTAGAGAAACCTACAATTATAGCAAAGGTAAGAAGGAAATCTATAACAACATTTTGAGAAAATTTCAAACCCTATTAATGAAAATCCCCTAAAAATTTAAGGTAGAATAATGAAAAATGTATAAAAATATGGAAAGGGGTCTTAATTTATATGAGACACTTAGTTTTAGGTTGCACAAAGTCGAAGATGAGGAAGGAACATGAAGAAGTGGAATAGAATAGAGAAAGGCATTGTTGTGCATTATTTTAAGAACCTAGGCGAACATGGTTTTTGGATACAGTCATGTCTTTGTGTCAACCTTCTTGATTTAAAAACTCAATAACACAACCACAAGTATGAGGCATCTTAAGCAGGTTGACTAACTTATGGCTTAGAATTTTGAAGTTAGCTAACATGGCGGTTAAGCATGGTCATATAAGGCTATATATCAGCTTGTGTAAACTTTTAAAAACATGTAGGGGCGAAAATGAGCATGTTTATATAACATGTTCAGGATAGGCGCGTGATATGGGTGTGTCCAATAACCATATAAGTCATAAGACTCATGTCAAGCTTTAAGTAGAACACCACATCTATATCCAACGACTATGTTCAGCTATGGATTGTTAAAAACATAGAAATTTTGTGCTCAACATTGAGCTAATTACATAAAACATACTAACAACACATAAAAAAAGGATAAGATCATTTAAAATGTTCGTAAACCTAAAATAAAACATAATCCAAATATCGATTTAACATAATATGAGCCATTAATTAATAAAATCCTAAATTTGAACTAAAAATTGATCACAATATAAAGAACCAATTTAACCAATAATTATCCAATTATTAGGTTGCCTTCTAAATAGTGCTTATTTAATGTCCTTAGCCAAACATACCCATGCATAATTAAGATGAATTATAGAGATTGAGCTCATCCCTGCTAATATCTGGTTCACCTCTAAACCAAAATTTTAAGGGATGGAAATTCACTTTAAATTGACCTTTTTATAGATGATTTACCTTGATTGTGTCATATGGAAATACCTTTTTAGGAGTAAAGGAACTAGACATCTTGATTTGAGTTTACTTGGGCACAATCTTAGGTTAGAACTGTATAAAAGCACTTGGTCTCCCTCTTTAAATTGCTTAGATTGCTTGATCCTCTAGTCATAATATCTTTTAGTTTGTTCCTTGTATAACTTAGAGTTCTTAGAGGCCATCAGTTGTTGTTCTTATAACTCATTAACTTGTAACTTCCTCTTCTCATTGCAACTTAAAGATCAAAATTCATGAGTTTAATAGCCAAATGTTGTTTTCTAACTCTACATGTAAGTGATTTTCTTTCCTATAAACAAAAATATATAGTGTAGTGCCAATTGGTGTTTTATATGTTGTTCTATAGGCCTATAGAGCATCATCTAACTTAATTGCCCAATCTCTCCTATAGTGCTCTGCAGTCTTTTCTAGAATACCTTTTAAATCCCTATTAGCTACCTTAACTTAACCATTAGTTTGAGGATGATATGGGGTTTCAATTCTATCTATGATGCCATACTTTTTAAGTTCCTTTTCAAATTGCATATTGCAAAAGTATATGTCCTTATCATTAATAATTACTCTAAGTGTTCTAAAGCACAAAAAAATAATGAATTTTACTATGATCCTGGCGTCATTTGTAGCTAAATTTTAAGATTTATCCTATTTAAAGACATAATCAACAACAACTTAGATGTATTTATTACCAAATGAAACTGAGAAATGACCCATAAAATCAATACCCCAAATATCAAATACTTCACATATAAGATTAAAATTTTGAGGCATCTCATCATAGTGAGAAATATTACTTGAACCCTGGCAACTATCATGCAAAGATACATATCTTTTAGTATCTTGAAAATTAAAAGCCAATAAAACTTAAGAACTATTTGGGTCGTCCTATTCGCACAATAATGCCCTCTGACTAGTCTAATATGATAATGTCCTAGCATCTTCCAATCCTCAAAGTGAAATACATATCTTCTTAAAATTTGGTATGTATAAATACAAAACAAATACAGATCCTTACAAAAATAATCCTTCAAATTAGTTAAGAATTTCTTCTTTTAATAATGAGAAAGAACCTTTGGTGAGATCTTAGCTGCTAAATAATTTCCAACAATCATAAATTAAGGGATTTCAGGATTATTCCTCCTCTAAATTATATAGGCATTTTTCTAGGAATGTATCATTTAAGTCCTCTTCATTCAGCTCTTCAAATTTTAGGTTTTATAGTCTAAATATACATTTTACTGTCAGGTTTTGAGCTGCCTTCTTGTCACTAATATTTAGATCAAATTCCTATACTAGGTTTAGTATTTGGTTTATGTAGCAAGTATCTTAATTAAAAATGGTCAGTATAAACAACTTTAGACAAGATTAGGTAAGATCTAAATTTATAAAACGCAAAAACCATTACTAGCAATTCTTTCTCCATAGTAGTATAGTTCTCTTATGCATCCATCAAAGTCTTGCTAGTATAGAAAATTGGCTAAAAATTCTTATCCTCCCTTTGCCT
The DNA here is from genome assembly GCA_027563575.1 of Erythroxylum pedicellare. NCBI lineage: Eukaryota > Viridiplantae > Streptophyta > Magnoliopsida > Malpighiales > Erythroxylaceae > Erythroxylum > Erythroxylum pedicellare. Next base: position 7,161 of record JAOQMP010062976.1, on the reverse strand, counting down.
AAGAATTGCACCTACTGCGAAGTCACTTACATCATATATTAGTTCAAAAGGCAAATTCCAATTTGGTGCAACCATATAGGGCATTAGTCAAGTTTTCCTTAAGAATGTCAAAAGCATCTAAACACTTTTGAGTGAAGTTAAATGGAACACCTTCTTCCAACAATTTGATTAAAGGTCTAACAATTTTAAAGAAGTCTTTAATAATCTTTTACAAAAGCCAACACACCTTAAAAAGCTTCTAATAGCCTTAACTAAAGTAAAGGGTAATAGTTTTATAGTTTCTATTTTGCTTTATAGTTTTGTAGTTTCTATTTTGCCTTATCTACTTCTATACCCCTATATGAAATTTTATTACCTAAAACTATACCCTCTAGCATTATAAAATGACACTTTTCTCAATGCAATGGTAGGTTAATTTCCTTACATCTCTCAAAGCATTCTTTCTAAATTATAGAGGAATAAACCAAAATAATCACCAAAAATAGAAAATCATCCATAAATACTTCCATAATGTCCTTAACTAGATCATAAAAAACGGCCATTAATAACTCTGAAAGGTAGCAAATGCATTACACAACCCAGAGAAAATCTACTATAAATGAATGCATTATAGGATATGTGAATGTTCTTTTTAATCATCTAGAGCAATAGGAATCTATAAGTGCCCGAATGTCCATCTAAAAATTAGTAGTACATGTTTCTAGCTAGCTGCTCTAACATTTGGTTTATAAAAGGAAAAGCAAAGTGATATTTCCAAATAGCATCATTCTACTTCTTATAATCAATTCACACTCTCCACCTAGTGACATTTCCTATAGGAATCAATTTGTTCTTCTCATTGGGTACTACCATCAATCCTCCCTTATTTTCTACAACTTGCATAAGACTCACCTAAGAACTATAAAAAAAATAAGGTAAATCAAACAAGCATCTAATAGTTTAACTACCTCTACCTTTACTACTTCATATTGGGATTCAAATCATCCTCTATAAGAATCTTGATTGTAAAAGGAGGGACTAATTCCTCTAATGTTACAAGAGGAAAACATGAGTAGCAAAGGAGTCTCACTGTTGATACCTACATGAGTATCAACATGTAGTAAAGATTGTGTAGTAATACGTAAACTGGACGAATATAAGAGGAAAACATTTCGTGCTCACTATTGTACTACCATGAGTAGTAAAGGAGTCTCCCACCTAAAAGGACTAGATTGTAGGGCCAAGCATGCGTCAACTCCACCTCTACCACAAAGCACTACACCATTAACTCATCCGATCATACTTACATATATGGAGTAATACATAAACTGGTTGGTTGATAAGGATCGTGTAACATTTTAGGTTAGAGATCCTTCCTCTATTGATGTGACCCATAGAGTCTGAAGGGTTTGTAGAGCCTAAGGAGCAATAGAATATAAAGAGTTGGAGTGTTAGCACGATGATTATGAGGCCAACAATGCAGATCTAATGGAGTTAGCTGGAGAGGAGAGGATAAAGGATATAGTTATTAGAGAGCCAAAGGAACATATAATGCCATCAAGAGAGTAGACTAATGTTCTAATTGTTATTAATAGAGCTATGGAATGATCATTGAGCCATCCATTAGGAGCCTAGTGGACATGATAAATTTTGATGCCCAAAAGACTTGCGAAAGTTAATGCTTTATACATCATTACAGATACCTCAACTTCCTCCAGAGGATTGGCTTGATCTTATAATTATGTTTTCAATTTATGATATTAATCTTGAATATTTGTATATATATTTTGGTACTTTTTTCCTTTGACTAACATTTTTTTCATGTATCTTAAAAATTCTTAACCATATTTCAATTCAATGCAAAGGAATTCCATCTAGACTTGGATCATAGGTCTTGAATCAAAGAATTTCACATCCTCTACTATATCTCTTTCACCTTTGAATTATTTTTATTATTCTTATATATTTAAAACATTGAAAATAATATTTTCTTAAGTGCAAGAGAGGGATTAAGACTATACATGATATGATACTCAATTTTATCATAAAAATATCAATAGAAATTGATTTTTAGAAAATTGTTTTTACCTTTTAAAGCATACTAATATAGACGATTCATTATGAACTTGATTATTTTAGTAATATGGAATGTCTATCTAACTAGCTACGAAAATTCATGAATAAGTTAATTTAATTTGTTTTATAAATTTGGAGTACCTATTTTTTTATAAGGATTATGATATTCTTTGTATTAAATATATGTGCATCAAGTAATTGAGATTTCTTTTGAGCATTTTTATTATTCCAAATAAAAAACAAAAATTATATGAATAAGTGAGCGCTGAATATATTCACTTAGGTGGCTTCAAACCAATAAAAAAGGTTTGAAGTTCAAGAGTGATGCTAGTAGTCATTTGAGATAGTGCCTTAATTTAGTAATTGGGAGTATTCTGACAAGGTAATTATTTTTACGTAAAAAGGTTAGGTGACTTTTCAAACAAGCTCCTAATGCTCTTATGTTATTTAATTTTATGTTTTATTAATAAGGGCTGTGAATATATTTTAGAATTTAAAGTATTTTATCTTGTTTATGATAATTTTGTGCATGAAGTTGAATGTTATGATTCAAGTTAAAGTTTGAAAGATTAAGAAGTGAATTGAATTAACTTGTAAATTGATATAAGTAGTTAGTTGCACAACATTTTGATGAATCTTGTGATTGCATAAGTAATAGAAAAACTTCATTGGTATGTTTGATTTGTTTAACACTTTTTCATAGACGTTTTCTATTTGAGAATGAAAGATAGAATTGATTTGCTTTAGGATAAGCAATTGTTTAAGTGTGAGGAAGTATAATGTATCTTATGCATACTTTGCTTTTGTCATTATTTTTATAACATATTACTTATGTTTTGGACTATTTTAGATGATTTGATACTCAAAATAAAAAATATTTTTTTGGTCTTATTTATGTCTCTTTAAGAAAAAAAAAGAAAATTTAAAGAAGAATTGGATAAACTTGGGGCAACTATGGAAGAATAAGAGGACATTAGAGCAAGACACTTATACATCACCGTGTTGGGACCATATTCTAATATGGTGACTTTTATCTCTCCTTTAGCATCCTACATACCCTGTGTTACCCTTTGGATCGAGAAATATAGACCTCATAATAAGGTCCGTAACACGAACCTATATTGGGGCCGTGTTACTCATTAAAGATTAGTATGTTGGTTTTAAAGAAAAGAGGAAAAAAATCATAGAGAGCTTTTTGGCTAGAAAAAAGTTAGAAAGTCAATTAGAAGCCATTCTACATTTGTTATTGATTAAGAGCAATTCATTCGTTTGAGAAAGACAATGATTAAATAGCATACATCAAAGATTTAAGAGACTTATCACTATAATTTCTTATTGTTATTTTTCTTTCTTGTTTTTCATTGTTATTTCTTATTTAGCTAGGAACTAATTAGGATATAGATTTAAGTGAGATAGACCTTAGAATTTATTTACTAAATTAATTTTTAGTTTAATGAATTCCTAGTTTTATTGAGATTTATGCATATTTTTGTAATTAGTTGAATTGAAAGAGTGAAAGTAGAAAGTTCAATTATTTGATTTGTGTATCAACATTTGGGAGATAAGATGTGTAACTAGATCACAACATGGATAAAGAGAGTTAAACATGATTTATTTGACAGAGTATCACAAGATCTTTCTATATTAGAGTAAAACATATCAAGAGCTCAGAACGTGAATATTTCATTATTAAATTATCTTAAATTGAAATTGATTTCAATTAACTAATATAGGGATAAAACTTATATGTTTAAAAATAGAATACAATTATAACTTAAGAATTTCTTATTAGTTCAACAAAATAGAAGTATTCATTAAATTATAGTGAAATTAAATATAAAAAAATTTAGACAAAACTTTACATAAATCTAACTTATTTGTAGATTTATTTTTTCATCAATATTTTGTTCTGTCTTTTAAATTTATTTATTTTATTTTTTAATCAGTCATAATTACTATCATTAGTCTAACTATTTAATAATTGTTAGGTTTATTTTTATTATCAACTGATAGGTTTATATTTATTTTTATTGTTAATTATTTTATTTTAATAGTTTAATATGTATATGTATATTTTTTTCTTCGTCATATGAGTCAATTGGAATCAGTCTCCCTACTAATTAGGGGTAAGGTTGTATAGTACAAGACCTTCTTAAACTATACTTTTCAGTGAGATTTTTACTAGGTGATGGTTATTGTTGCAGTAGTCTAACTATTTAAATATATGAATAGTCGATAATTAATTCACAATTCTCGTGGAACGTTATCGATTTAACGAAGCAATGCAAAAGCTCTTTTACTTGTATAGATTAAGTAGTTTCATAATCAATGTTATGGATATCATATCGGTACCGGTACTAATATCGGATTTGGTTCTGATACGATACTATACCGGTATCGGTCAATATCGAGTAATAATTTATTTATTTTTGTTAATATTATTTTTCACACATTTCATATATAAACCATAAATACAATTAATATGAAAAAAGATCATTTAATCATTACGTAAATATAAAATTAAAAACAATACAAAGTATTTAAAATTTACAATTTCATCATATAATAAATAGTAAATAAATCAAATAAAAAGAATAATTTTGACAGATATTTTATTAACAATAGCTCAATATTGGAGTTTAACGATTTGGGCTTCATTATTGGATAAAAGTTTCTCACATACTCAATAGTTAGAATTAGAATTAAGATGTAACGCTAATTATTCAAATTATTTATGAAAATCCAAATTATTCAATTTTGTGACTTAACTTACGAGAGTTAATAAGTTGGTTAATCTATACATGTTCTGTCAATATAATTTCAGAATTGAAGAAAAAGAAAAGAAATTACCTTAAGTTTTTTGTATAACTTTATTAATCTAATTGATTGGTAACATCAATCATATTTGATCGCTTTATGTTGATATGTTCTATGATAATCCATTAATTTTGGGTTAAAAAGTTTAACATTCAATATTACCTAATATAATTTTGAAAAACTCTAATCGTAGGCACATTATTTTTGGTACATTTAAACTGATGATAAAAAACTTAAGTTATATTTAGTACTCATTCAAAATAATTTTGGATCAGTACTCATTTAAAATAAATTTGGATTAAGTCATTATATATTATTGGATAAATTATAATTTAATTTTAGAACTTTATCTAATTTTATAATACTAGATACAATTATAAACTATATCAATCAAATATTTAAAATTTCAATTTATTGCAAATATATTTATTCTTTTTTATTGTTATTACTGATATAAAAGAGCATATTTTACTAATATAAAAGACCATATTTCTTTGTTATGATTTTGTTCTCTCTCTTGCCTTCCATTTAGGGATGTCAATGAGCCAGACTAGGAGTAGTAAGGTGACTTGTGGGCTAGCCCGTGGACCGACTAGCTAGAGCTAGCCAGCCTGTGGCTCGGTCCATGGCAGGATGGACCACGGCGGGGTGGGCTAACTATGCCCATCCTTACCTTTTTAAAAAATTTACAAAACGACGTCATTTTTGTCGTTTCGGTAGAGCCACAGGCTGGACTAGATCGTTTCATGTTACCGAACTATTTTGGCCTATGGCTAGGTTAACCTGGGTCAAAATTAGGCGAGGGACTTTATAGTTTGTTCTATTAGCCTTTTTCTCTTGCCTTTTTTGTCAATAGGCTCAAATGCAAGTATATTGCACTCTCAGCCTTCATTCAATTGGGTTGAGGTTAGTTTCAAAAAAGAGGGTTAATTCTGGGTATCAACTTCACATTTATAGCAATAGGAAAAAGCGATGGTGTGAAGGCTTGTGCGGTTGGGCTTAGGCGTTAGGCACGCAGGCAACATGAGGAAGAGACTATTGCAGGGTAATGGTTGACGACAGCAACATGTGAGTCAGTAAGGGAGAAATGATGGCTGGAGCAAGGTAGGGAGTTGTAAGATGTCGGATGGTCGGGGATTGAGAGGAGAGAGAGAGAGAAACATTATTAAATTTATCTAATGTGTGCTTGCAACAGCTAGATGAGATAGTAATTTTGCATAAATTTCAATTGATAAGGAGGTAAGGTAATGTTGGGATGTTGAGCATGAGCAGCTTCAACAATTGTTGATTTTAATGAAATCTTCAAGTCTCATTTTTTAGGGATTGAAGAGTGATGAATCACCACATGAAGTAGAAGTTGGTGATTAAACAACTAATGATGTGAAGAAGGTTTATGAGAGAACTTAAGATTTGAATCAGGAACTCACCCATTCACCATTTATTTCTTTTTACAAGCTTCAGACGCTCACAATTTGTTTTCTTTCTCTTGTCTTTATTTATTACTTATGACCAAAGAACTCTTTTCATGCTTTTCTTCTAGGCAATTAGGTGGGTGGTTGCAAAAAGTTCTTCAATTTTTTAAAGTTTACGACACTAGTCAATAGTCAGAACAAGTCAATATCATGCGAAATTGTCGTATCAATCAGTACTGACAATCGATACCAAAAAGTTATGTTTTGTACTATTTGTCAATTGATGTTGGCCATTATAGTACAAAACTTTTAACATCATAATATGGGTCTTTGTTAAATACAATGTATATATTTTTTCCCAAATAATATCAATTTTTACTTTAATATCATTTTCTCATTGATGGGTCCAGTTGATATTTAATATGTATCCATTGAAATTGAGGATGTTGACTAACGCTGCGTATGGTTGCTGTGATCTATATGCTGTGACGGAACGAGACAAAAATTTGAAGACAAAACATAACAAAAATTGGAGACATTGAAGTATTTGGATGTGATGGACAAAACAAATAAAATTGTGTTCGTCTCAAGAACAGAAATGTACTTAGTTGCAGTTGACAGAACATAAAAAAATAGTGTCAATGACTAAAGTACCGCTACAGTATAATATGATTAGAAATATGTAATCATTGATTATTTTAAAACAAATTATTTATATTAGTAAAAAAATTAATAAATAATAATAATAATAACAATAACAATAAGAAATTAATTTCGTATAATAATAATAATAGAAGAGAAAGAAAATTAATAATAATAAGGAATTTAATAATCACAATAATAATAAGAAAATTAATTATGTATAATAATGATAATA
>JAOQMP010062909.1:0-10527 GCA_027563575.1 Erythroxylum pedicellare | reverse complement strand
TATTCAATTTAATTTTCTTATTTCTCATGTAAATACATAAATAACCTACTTGCTACTTGTACTAATTATTTATGAAAATTACAAATCGTTGAATTTATGGATAGCCATAGAATAATTAACATCAAATTAATTTATTAAAATAATCAATATTAATTACTCATAAAAAGAAGAAAAGAAATAAGGAATACTTTAATTAAAATAAAATCTAGGTTTAAAAAAAACCTCCCAAAGTTACAACTTGAGTTTTGACTCCCCTTGAAAAAAAAATTAAATTTAGTCATTGTTAGCCCCAAAAAAAAAATCTTGATGAATAAGTATGATTTAACTAATTTTGAGGTTTTGATAGATCAATCATTTTGTAATTATTTAATTATGTCAAAGTTAGTAGGATTTATTGAATAGGTAAGTGGAATTGAAGGGTAAAGGTTATAAGAACGTTCAAGGAGTGTTTTTGGCAAGACACTTAAGGTTAAAAGAACATAAGCCTATAGGGAAGGGTAAAATGAACCTTTTGGGCTCATTAAGGGTAGAAATGGAAGAAAGAAATGTAGTCTTGCTTTTTAAGAAAGGAGAAGAACAAAAATTGAAGGAAAAGAAGAGAGAGTGTCACGGAGAAGAGAGAGAAATACAGAGAGAAGAAGAGAAGGAGAGAAAGAAGAGAAAACAAGCTAGGGTTTCAATTTTCTTAGCCTTCAAAAGAGATTTTGAGGTTGATCAAGAGGGAAAAAGGTAGAGGAAGAGAAGAGCTTCCATTTGAGCCAAAGATCTCTTCAATTGGTGAAGAATCAAGGTAAGATCATTTTGAATCTTTTGGATTTTTGGAAGGATTTTAATTCATGGAGTTTAGAAAATGCATGGGTTTAAGTATTCTAGAACCAATTTTAGTGATTGTGCTTTGTGAAATTTTCAATTAAAAACCCTATTAAGTGGAATTTTTGTTATTGTATAAAGGGGATCAAAAGAGGCAAGAGGAGCAAGGGAGGAGGCATTTTGAGCAAGTCTTTAAGCAAGGAAAACAAGGTGGGTTACATGTTTATAATAGAGTTATGAGTCACTAATGCTTTTCCAAATCAAGAAAATAAAAATGATTTCAGTTACTTCATAAATGTTGCTTTTAATATTTTTGAGTGATTTGAGAAATTGCTACATGTTGATGTATGAATTTTGATGATGAAATGAGAAATGATTTTGAAATATTTATGTTATTCCTTGAAATATGTCATGACATTTTGTATAAATGAAAAGAAAGCATGAAAGTATGAGCATATGATAAAATGATTTGAGCATGATTATATGCTTTTGATTGGGCGATAGTGGAACCATTCTGTTCGTCATGTGCATGTTGACAAAAGCCTTCTCCCAACTGCCCGCTTGTGGCATATGAGCTCCGAAAAGTGGATTTATTCTGTTCATGGGGTAAACTTTAGTTTCTCCATTATGTTTCCATAGAACCCTCTAGCCATCTAGTTGTGCATTGCATCTTTGAATTGTCAAGAATGGTGCATAATGGAGTGTTATGCTTTGATGGTTAAATGTGCATGCTATGTTTATGTGATGATGTAAAATTATGACTTTTGAGCTAGACTTGAGAAATTGAGAATTATGCGTTTCATGAATTCAATCTAAATTTTCTATGACAAATGAACATTTCAACGATTTTACTTATTATTTGTTATAAACTGTTACCCACGAGCTTTCAAGCTCACTCTCTTTTGCCCCATCTTTAGGTGATAGCTAAGAGATCAAATGATCAAGAGCCTAAGGGAATTTCTCCAAATTTGCTTATTTTGTATTTTGAGTTGGTTTTGGGAAAGCAACAAGTTTGTTTGTTCAAGAACCTTTTATAATTTGAGATTTTGAGATGATGATGTAATGTGGCTTGGGATGTCATTAAGGATTTGTAAAACTTTATTCTTTTGATGTTAATGAAATATGAATGATGTATCGATCATGTGAGTTGAAATTTGATATACATGAAGAAGTTATCAACTTGAGTTGATGATTTTGAAATATGAATTGTTGATATATATATCTATATATATATATATAAATATATACATAAGTGAGATGCTAAGGAAAGGAAGATAGGAATTATGACTGATCAAATATAGTTGAAGGTGATGAGGCAAATGAGTTGAGATTTGAGAGTTTAATGATATCATTTTAGTAGCTGAAGGGTTATGCTTTAGACATTCCAAATCTGCACAGTGCAAAAATTTCAAGTCTTCCATAGGGGGAAATTCGTATTCTAACTTCAAGGTAAAATCTGGATTAATCTAGATTGAATTAGACAAAGTTGTCTGTTGGAAACTTATAGTTTATCTTTCTATCTTTCCAACGGTATATAGTATGAAATTTTTGGACATTAGAGTTGAAAGTTATGATCTTTATGAGTAGAGATGCTCAGGAGTGTACTCTGCTTCATCTTAGGTTGGCCTTCTGCTTCATCTTAAGTTGACTCTATTTCATCTTAGGTTGACCTTTTGCTTCATCTTAAGTTGACTCTGCTTCGTCTTAGGTTGACCTTCTGCTTCTTCTTAAGTTGACCATCTACTTCTTCTTAGGTTAACCTTCTGCTTCTTCATATGTTGACTAAAACATTTTCGAGTCCAAATTTGATCCTCTAAAAGACAAAATCTGTCTTCAAGTTCTTCATAAAAGTTGTATCTTGAAGTCCTCTTTTGAATCATCTAAAGAATACCTCGATCTAAGTTCTCTAGAGAAGGTTATTACCAATTTTCCAATTCATCTAAGTTCATCTAATTCTTTCATTTGGTCCCATTTTTGACCCTATATATGATCGAATTTATCTTTTAAGTATTCATAAAAGTTGTAGATCTTGAAATCTTATTTTGAACCATATAAAGAAATCCTTAATCTGATATCTATAGAGAAAGTTATGACAATTATTCAAATTGGTCTGACCCTTTTGTCTGGTTTCATCTAACCCTATCGTTTGGTCCACTTTTGACCTTTCAGATGATATAATTTGTCTCAATGTCTTCATATAAGTTGTATATCTTGAAGTTATCTTTCTAACCATCCAAAGAAACATTAATCTGATATCTCTAGGGAATTTTATGATAATTTTTCCCAATTTGTTTGACCCTTCGTCTGGGTTCATCTGATCCTATTGTCTGATCCCATTTTTGACAATTTATATAATCGAATTGGTCTTCAAGGTCTTCATAACAGTTGTATATCTTGAAATTATATTTCAAACCATCTAAATAAAACCTTAATCTGATTTCTCTAGAGAAAGTTATGACAATTTTCCCAATTCATCTGAACTTTCATCTGGGTTCATCTGATCCTATAGTCTGGTCCCATTTTTGACCCTATATATGATTGAATTTGTCTTCAAAGTCTTCATAAAAGTTGTATCTCTTGAAATTCTCTTTCTAAACATCTAAAGAAAACCCCAATATGATTTATTTAGAGAAAGTTATGTTAATTTTTCCAATTCATCTGACCCTCCGTCTGGTTCCATCTGACCTTATCATTTGGTCCCATTTTTGACCCTTTAGATTATCGAATTTGTCTTCAAGATTTTCATAAAAGTTGTATACCTTGAAGTTTTCTTTTAAACCCTCTAAGAATGACCTAGATCTGATATCCCTAGAGCAAGTTATGCCTTTAGTCCCGAAATAGGTCCAATATGATTGAGGATGAAATCTTGTTTGACTTCCTTCGGCCCAAGCTTTGTTATCCGACCCTCAAAGCAAGTGATCTTTCAGCCCATAGATTCCTAACACATTATGCTATCTTTGATTAAAAAAAAAAGAGTTGGCAGTATTCCGAATTGATTAGAAAAGGTTTGATTGAAGGAAAGTGAGGGAATCTGTTGGAGTAGTATGATTTGGTGTTATTTTACTGAACATGCTTCGACATTTGAATATATCTGGATCTATAGGGTTCCAACAGAGATGATTTTCACTATGGAGTAAACTAGAAATGTGGGTTTACAAATTATATAAGAAGTCAAATTTTAATTCAGTCCCTAAGACTTTCAATATCTATATGAAAGTTGAGCATAGAATATTTACTTCAGTATAAGAATGATTCGAAAAATATAGGGCCCGACACTTACTGTATCAGAGAATGAAGATGAACCAAGGATAGCCAATGAGGGTTAATTGGAATAACCATACATAGTTAAGGATATTTTATTAGTATAAGCTCATGTTTTATGGTTCCGAATGTTGGGCTCCGAAATTAGGTTCTAACAGTGCATAAATGAATGTCATACCTTATGATGTTTACAAGTCTTTAAACATGGGGCTCCTCAAAGATTGATGTTCATGATGGATCGTTGACTATGGAATTTGATGGTGAATTAATTAAATTCAAGATATACAATTCCATGAAATTTTTGGATGATGACAACTTGTTGTTTCTGCAGATTTTATTGACACTTGGGTGCAAAAAAATTCTTCCTTAAATGGAAGAGGTGAACTTGAGACAATTCTTGAAATTGGAGATGCATTGCAGTGGTAGTTACTTACAGAGATGTTGGTGCCTAATAACGAACTTGAAGCCATGTTTTTCAATTAGGAGAAAACCAAGAAAATGGTGAAACAATTACCTTAAGTAGAGTTATCCTGAAACAATTCAAAATTATTGCCTTCATTGATTCAACCACCCACATTGGAGTTGAAAAATTTCCCTAACCATCTAAAATACATATTTTTGGGTGAGCAAGGTACTTTACCTGTTATTATCTTAAATAAACTCACTCCTTTATAGGAAGAACAACTAATTCAATTTCTAAGACAACACAAACAAGCCATTGGGTGGAGAGTGACTGATTTAAAAGGCATTAGTCCTACCATTTGTATGCACCAAATTTTGATTGAAGATGAAGCCAAGCAGTCGTTTAAATCCACCCATGATGGAGGCGGTGAAAAAGGAAATCTTGAAGCTTCTTGATGCTGTGATTATCTATCCCATTTCGAATAACAATTAGGTAAGTCTAGTCCATGTAGTTCTAAAAAAAATTGGGGTAATTGTACTAGAAAATAGTGATGGTGAGTTGATACCCACCTATGTTCAAAACGGGTGGAGAGTTTGCATAGATTACAAGAAGCTAAATTTATTTACTAGAAAAGATGATTTTTTTCCTATTTATTGATCAAATGCTTGAAAGACTTATAGGTAAATCTCACTATCATTGGCTAGATGGTTATTTAGGTTATCGTCAGATTTTGTTTGCACCAAAGGACCAAGAGAAAACAACTTTCACGTGTCCATTCAGCACCTTTGCCTATCGAAGAATGCCATTTGGGTTATGTAATGCACTAACGACATTTCAAAGGCGTATGGTAAGTATTTTCTCTAATCTTGTGGAAGATTGTATGGAAGTTTTCATGGATGACTTTATAGTTTATGGAGAATCTTTTGAAACATGCATTATCAACCTTGAGAAAGTGCTTAAATGTTGTATTGAGACTAATTTGGTTTTAATTATAAAAAATATCATTTTATGGTTGATCAAGGCATAAATTTGGGTCATACAGTCTTTTCTAAGGGAATTGAGGATGAGAAGGCTAAGATAGATGTTATAAGATCTATACTCTACCCTATTGGCGATTTATTAAATATTTTTTGAAGATTGCTTAACCTATGTGTAGACTACTTGAAAAAGATGTGAAATTTGATTTTGATGAGCCATGCAAAATTGCATTTGATGTACTAAAGGAATGACTCACTATAACCCCAATAATTCATCCATTGAAGCTTCAAATTAATGTGCGATGCATGGGATTATGTAGTTGGAGTAGTTTTGGGTCAAAAATTGGACAAAGTACCTCATGTCATTTACTATGCCTCCATGACACTTAACATTACTCAAAAGAATTATTCCATGATGGAGAAAGAATTCTTGGTTGTAGTTTTTGGGTTGGAAAATTTTCAATCTTACTTATGAGGTACACGAGTGATCATTTATTCAAACCATGTAGCTCAGAAATATTTAGTGACTAAGATAGAAGTAAAACCAATGTTGATTTAGTGGATCTTACTCCTACAAGAATTTAAGCTAGAAATATGTGACAAGAAGGGAGATGAAAATTTATTGACTAATCGTCTCAATCGGATCACTCTAACCAATACATCTGATGTTTTCCAATATGAATTTCTAATGAAGTCTCTTTGCAATCCAACAGGTAATTTCATGGCATGCTGACATAGTAAATTTCTTGGTGACTAAGTCCTTACCTGGCGATTTATCTAGAGCTGAAAAGAATAAAATTAGACGAGAGCCCAAATATTACGTATAGTATGAACATCATCTTTGGAAATTTTGTGCTGATAAGATTATTAGAAGGTGTGTTGTATATGATAAAATTCCTTCCATATTAACTTTTTGTCATTCATCTATGTGTGGGGGACACTTTAGCCCCAAAAGACAACTCATAAAATACTAGAATGTGGTTTATTTTGGCCCAAATTATTTTATGATACTTACATGTTTTGTAAGTCTTATGATCGTTGCCAAAGAACAGGTAGTCTGGGACGAAGAGATCAAATGCCACTTGCAAATATCCTACTATGTGAAATTTTTGATATATGAGGAATTGACTTTATAGGTCCTTTTCCTTCATATTTTGGTAAGACTTATATCATTTTATCCATGGATTATGTGTCGAAGTGGTTAGAAGCAAAAGCTACTAATACAGATAATGCTAAGGTTATAGTCAATTTTGTCAAATCTAACATTTTTGTCAGGTATGAAATACCTCGAGCTATGATTAGCGACAAGGGAACTCTTTTTCGCAATAAAATTGTTGGAACATTGATAAAGAAACATGGTGTTTCACATCGTATTTCGACTGCTTTTCATTCACAGATGAGTGGGCAAGTTGAAGTCTCCAACTAGGAAATTAAATCAAATTTGAAAAAAATGGTGAATCTGAACAGAAAAGATTGGAGCTTACGTTTGGATGATGCCTTATGGGCGTATTAGATTGCTTACAAAACACCAATAAGCATGTCACCGTACAGATTAGTTTTTGATAAACCTTGTCATTTGCCTGTGGAAATAGAACATAGAGGCTGTTGGGTTGTGAAGCAAGTAAACATGGATTTGGTAGAGGTTGGTAACAATAAGAAGTTGCAATTACAAGAGTTAAAAGAGATTTGTAATAAGGCTTATGAAAATGCAAAAAATGACAATGACAAAACTAAAGCTTTTCATGATAAAATGATTTTAAGCAAACAATTTTCAGTAGGACAAAAAGTTCTTCTTTATCATTCAAAGATTAAGTTATTTATAGAAAAATTACAATCTCATTGGCTCAGGCCATTTATTGTTACTAATGTATTTTTCTTATGGTGCAGTTGAAATTCAAAGTTTAAACACTTCTATGGTGTTTAAGGTTGATGGACACCACCTGAAACCATATTATGAGAATTCTCCAGTCAAGAATGTGGAAGAGATAGAGTTGGTAGCCCCAATCTATCTCTGATCAGGTAAGTCGATGAACACGTCTAGCTAATGACTTAAAAGAAACGCATTTGGGGGCAACCTAAAATTTTATGTTCAATTTTATTTCTATATTTCAGTATTTCTCATTTTTAAGTTAATTTGATTTTAGCTATCAATTTTATTCCATTCCCTTTAGTGTTTTCACATGTTAATATTTTCAATTATTGTTTAATAAAAAATTAAAAAAATTTCTCACCCACCTACTGCAATTTCAACCTTACACTTTAATTGACCCATTCCAATTTCATCCTCCAATTTCATTCACCCACTCCAATTTCACCCACCTATTGCAAATTTATCCAACAGACATACCATTCTAATGAAAACCCCTAAAACTTTTACCCTGCTTACCACTGAAACCAATGCTACCCACTAGTGTAAATTTTTGTTGGCTTTGTGCTCTTATTTTAGTGATTTTAGGTTCGTAAAATTCTAGAGCTTGGGACCATGCCACGCAAGAAGAATGACTCACGCCAGTTAGCTTTACCAATCCTAACAGTGGTTAACAATTAACCTCCATCGGATACCACAGTTGCGACACCAACTCCCTCCATTCCTCCCATTTCTGAAGTAGCCCAGGGTCCAACAACTCAAAATCAAACCTGAAAAGGTAAGCAAATCGAAAGGAGAAGCCAATGGAACTCATAAAATGGGGATTTCACTTCTTTTCAACTGCTAGAGGACAATAAGAGATTTCAACACTTGAGCCAACAAAAAAGTTACCTATGTAAGTATGCTTTGACTGATCCTCTTGATGTTTTACAAATTCGTAATTCCTTTGAGCAATTGGTTGGATAAATTTGTTGGAATGCATTTGTTAAAGTTGACTATCCTGCTTATGTTGAATTGACACAAGAATTTTACATAACCTTTCAATTTAATTCCCATGAAGAATTTGACATGTTTACTAAGGGAATTGTTGAATTTAGACTTATGGGCTAGGAATTTACGTTATCTATTGCTGAATTTAATGTTGCTATGGGTTTTATATCAGCCGATGACATTAAGAATGGACCATTTGTAAGTTCTAGTTATGATTTTCATACTAATTTTCATGCCTTTGAACTATAGACTCAATGGTTTATTGATCCTCAACCATATAATGCCAGTGCATCTAAAAGTTCATATTTAAAAAATCTTGTTTTCAAAATCATACATCGACTCTTAACATATAATTTTTCGAGCCGACAAGATTTTGCTGGTACACTTTCTAAGGTTGAATTTTATTTTTTGAGGTGTATAGACAAACAAATTCTTGTTAATTTGAGTTTTTGGATTTTGACTCAATTTCAATATATATTAAACAAAAAATCCAAACCATCAATATTACATATATCACTCAATTGGCCATTAATTTGAAATTATTAGATCTTAAAAATACTGACATGCTTGTGGCTTGTGCCATAGAACCTTTGAATTTGGAATGTTTGTGTAGGATGGGCATTGTTGAAATAAGTCATGGGCGGTTATCTTTTACTTATTCGGGTCCAGCTATCATTTCCAACCCAAGACCAACCATAAAGAGTCAGGTGGTCTCACCTACACCAAGTAGTAGCCAACCTGCTCAGGCCAACTTTAATGCTCATTTGCCTCAACTTGAACACTAGATGCACCAAATGGAGCATCTTTTTATAGCATATTAGGCATAGTAAGGATTCCAACCTCCTTACCCACTAACCCCATGACTTGGGCGATCAACTTACATAAAAGCTTTCTTTCATCTTCTCTTTTACATTTTAGCTTCTTTTACTTTATATAATTACATTAGGGACAATATGTGGATAGGGTGTGAGGGTAGGGATATGTTCCATATAGTTGATATTTAGGAATCTTTGTTGAAAATTTTTGAATGCTTATTGACTTGTTTGCAATTGATTAGCCAACTTCGACACTTTCTATACTTCCATTTTTAATGACTTAATTAATGTGCATAACTTGAGTTAATTTTATTTTTAGGACAATATATGCCACTTAGTTAAGAAATACAAATGTATGCACTTAGTCAAGTGTTGGTGTTGGCTCCCAAAATTTTTCTTAATGAATAAGCATGTTTTAAATAAAATTTGAGGTCTTAATAGATTAATTTTGGAGTTAATTATTATGTAAATGTTAGTAAGATTTTATTATATAGGTTGGTTTAATTAAATTAGTAAGAGTGTATATGTATAAGGGAAAATTTGGCATTCACTAAAGCATTTTAAGACACAAAGCATGAGGGAAGGGGCAAAGTGGACATTTTATGCTCATTAAGGGTAGGATTGGAAAAAGAATATGTTGTCTTGCTTGTTAAGAAGAGAAAAACGTGAGTGATAGAGGAGAAGAGAGAAAATACGAAAATAAGAGAGAAAGAAAGGAGAGGTTTCGGTTTTGAGAGAAAGGAAGGCGGAAAAGCTAGGGTTTCATCATTTCTTAGTTTTCAAGAGGGATTTTGAGGTTGTTCAAGACGGGAAAAAGGTAGAGGAAGATAAGAGCTTTCATTTGAGCCAATAATCTTGTTATTTGGTGAAGATTCAAGGTAAGTTTGATATTAATCCTTTGGATTTTTAGAAGATTTTTGGTTTATGAAGCTTAAGAAATGTTTGAGTTTTAGTATTCTATAATCGATTTTAGTAATGTGTCTTATGGGTTCTTAATTAGAATTCCTATTGAATGGAATTTTGGCTTTTGTTAAAGGAAATCAAGGAAGGCAAGAGGAGCAAGGGGAGAGGTCTCTTTGAGCAAGTTTATGACAAGGAATTTAAAGTGGGTTGCATGTTTATGATAGATTTAATGAGCCATTAAAGTTTTCTTTTAAATCAAGAGAATAAAATGTTTTCAATTGCTTCATAAATATTGCATTCGTTGCTTTTGAATGATTTAAGAAATTGCCATATGTTTGGTGTGTGATTTTGATTGATGAATTGTGAAATGTGCATGAAAATTGTTTTTGAAATATTTCATGCTCATGAAAAACAAGTTTCCGAAATGTGCCATTTTGGGCAATATGTTTACAAGATGTGAAATGCATGATTATGTGGGTTTGTGGTGGTCCCCTAAGTTAA
>JAOQMP010062880.1:0-10527 GCA_027563575.1 Erythroxylum pedicellare | reverse complement strand
ATTTAGTATTTGATGATTATTAGTGATCAGGTGATGTAGAAATGATTTTTAAAGTTTGAAATAGCAATAAAATGATGTATAAGATAAGGGTAGGAAATTAAAGAACGGACGGGTGGTATGCTCTGTTTTTCTGTTTCTTCACTGTGCATATATATATATATATATATATCTGTGTGTGTTTATGTAAGGAAGTGAATGCTTTAGACATTGATCAAGAAAATGGTTTTTGAGTGAGGAGTAATTGTAAAATGATGGTCTAAGATGGGAATGAGTGTAAAAATAAAGGATGAGAAGAAAATAGTAAATGTGATAAAAAGTTGAAAATGCAATGAATGGTGTATGGTAGAGCATGAAGAGTCAACTATTGATATTTGTTTTTTCTTGATGGAACTTGGTTAAAATTGCATTTTAGAGGTAGTGGAAGTTGTGGTAAATGAGTTTAGTGAAGTGGAGTAGATTAAAAATTGAGGTGTTGGTTTTGAAAAGTGGAAGTTGTCTGAAAATTTTGGGAATGAACAGTGAGAGTGGAAAATTTTAATTTAAATTTCCATGAAGTTTTTGTGTTGATCTAGGAAGATTTTGACAAAATTGTCTAAATTTGTGTATCTTTCTTTTAGCTTTCCATTTATATAAAGTTTGCAAAATTTGGAGTTCTGGATCAAAAGTTATGGAGTTTTAAAGTTGAGATGTCGATGGATAAGAAGAAGTAGAATTGCATCGTCACACATATACACGATGGTAACTTTTGAGTTAAGTGGAAAAAGCACCGTCGTACAAAAGCAAGGCAATAACTTTTGAGACCTTAGGCAAAAAGCACCTTCGTACAAAAGTACAACAGTGACTTTGGGGTATAGTGAATTTGCACCCTCGTGCTTTTGCACGATCATGCATTTGAGATTCTCACTTCTACTGAATAGTCTTGCTTCTTTTAATCATAACTTCTTCTCTAGACCTCCAAATGACTTGATTCTTAAACCATTGGATTAGTAAGAAAATTTTCTACCTTTAGAAAAAAATTGGTAGCATTATGAATTGATTTGAAAAATATTGATTGAACAAAAGTGAGAGAATATGTTGAAATGGTATAAACTGGTGTTGTTTTACTGAACGTACTTTGGTGTTTTAATTATATCTGGATCTATAGGATTTCAAATGAGATGATTGTTAATTTGGAGTAAACTAGAGATATAGGCCTGCGAATTTTTTTGAGAAGTTGAATTTTGATTCATTCTCTAAGATATTGAATTTATAGATGGAAGTTGTACACAGTACATTGTTTTTGAATGTGAACAACCCAAAAAAAATTTAGGCATATCTTCCAAATTACTAAACCAAATTGAGTAATTTTGGTGTTAATAGAAACTTAAGACATTGGAGAATAACTTTCTAGAAGGAGTTGTCTAATTTGGCCATTTACCTTATCAGATTTAGTATGTAAAGTTGACCTATATGTGTATTAGAAGAAAAATCTGAAGTGGTCAATGAAGTTATGAAATTCCTTTTTATTGGTCCAAATTATAAGTACCCATGGTGTTAATAAGGGCTTTGATATCTGAATGATTTGATCATAAGGATCTCAATAAAGTACCCCATAATTGTCATTGAACATGCATTGTGTATATTTCATATAAGTAGATGTGCATTAACGAATACTTATATATTTGTGCAAAAATGCAATATGTGTAAATGTGTTTTGTATGATATAGAGGAGCTAAGCGGATGCCAGTCAGACATTCCCGGTCCATCCAGGTAATAGCATATTGGAACATACTGTGAGTCAAGCTAGATGATTTCCTAGGATTGATTTGTTTTGAATTTATTTGTTTTATTAATTTTTTTAAAAAAAGAAAAGAAATTACTTACCTGTTTTTGAATTGTTTCTGAATTCCAGACTTGAAGTCCGAGGAGTTTATTAGTTAGGTATGTATCGGAAGTGTTTTGATTTAATATGAATTCCTGAATGACTTTGATTCTCAACGAAAGTTGAATATCAAACTTAGGTCCGATGAATGTGAAAACTTTGTCTGAGCATTTGTATAAGATTGTGATATCTGACATATCTAGTATTTGACGCATTTCATAAAATGCATGCTCAGATAAAGGCGTTGTGACTTGAGTAGCTAGTTTGAAGCGCTTCCACGTAGAGTTTTGCTTCGTGATTTCTGATTCTGCACGTAGAGTTATGCTTCGTGATTCTGTTTGACTGAGCCTTATGGGCTAGTATCTGTATAAGTTTGTGATAGGCACTCGGTCACAACAATAAGAACAAATGTAAGTCTCATGCATATAACATTCATATAAGACTAAAATCCATGAATGATTTGCAAAGCTGTATTGAGTGATCCTATGTTATGCCATATTGTGTGAGTTATGATGTTTAGAATGAATATTTATGCATATGTGATGTGTGCATGTGATCCGGTGAAATCATCAATAATGGTTCACTCATCGAATTCGCAAAACTCATAAAGATTACAACGTGGCTTTTCAGGTTTCTAAAGGTCTCCAGAAAGGCATTGAGTAAGAGTTTCAGGTCGGGATCAGTTTGCACCTGCGTATGTATTTCAATATGTTGTATTGATAAGGGTAGTCTTAAGTATTGTGCAATGTATATGAAAATGGTTTTTGAAATGTAAGAACATTATAAATACAAGAATTTTGTTCTGTAATAGGCCCAAGTAATTACTGAATTTCTGTTGTGTTCAATAATCTTTGTATTGTGACTGAAATTGTTTATAAATCAATCGGACCAAAATTGATTATCAATTTTTCGCATATGCGTATATTGTGTAAGAAAACTTTGCATTGAGTTTCGTCCTTTTATTATTTTAGCATACCACCCTTGCAAGATTCAGACTCAGATGTTACTCAGGATGTCGGGTACAGGTCCTGCGGGAGTGGGGTGTTACATTATTGATTTATTAGGAAGAAATTTCAATAGATCAATACATTACCTATAGGATAGCTTCATATCTAATTAAATGCTTTACACATCGAGGGATCACAAAGTTAATTCTAATTTATTTAACTAGTGACATTTAGTTATGATTTCCATGATCGTGGGATCCCTCGAACGAAACTTTTTTAAAAAACCCTCTTTTGTTCTTCTTCCTTCACTTTCCCTCACTTTCTCTCTCTACACTTGACTCTCTCACTAACCCAAGCTTCGAAAATATTTCATTTTTCTATCAAACCTTGGTATTTTCTTCATCTTTTCCATCATTAATCACTTCTTTTACATTTATTTCACACTACACAACCACGAATACAAGGATTTGGTAAGTTTTTATTTTTCTCTCCCTAAAATGTGCTCACCTCTCTTTTGCCTATTTTTTGCAAATTTTTCTTCTTTAATGGCTCCCAAGAAGCTTCCCATTCAGAAAACCATCAATTAATTGCGCCTTCAAGTCTTCTAAGAAGGTAAAACCGATATAGCAACAAATTTTCGTGCCCCATTCCCAATTTTTTGGAAGACAAAGGTATGCAATTTTGGGACTTTAAAGATAGAGAATTATTGCCTCCCAATATTTTGATTTTGAATTGTCAGAAACTCTAGGTTTGAGGCGTAATATTGAACGATTAGCTACGAATGTTGGTTGGGTCCATTTAATTCATTGTGATGTATCGATATACCCTATAATGACTTTTGGAATTTTTTACCACTGTGCATTGTAATCCTAAAATGGATACATTCTGGCTCAGAATAGGTGGTAGTGTATATAAGTTTGATTATACAGTCATTTGTGCACTTTTTGTCTTGTCAAACACTAAATTTTTAAATGATCATGATGACTTTTATGTGGATGACTATTAGAGAAGCCTTACGAGTAAAAATACGTTTGATTCTATGAATGCACCGAACATCTTAATTCGTAGCACTGAACACTTATTGCTTCAGAAGTTTATGTGCTTAATTTTTTTAATAAAACTGAAAGCAATAAGTTTTCTAATAAGAACTTTTCTTTCTTTGGTGCATGGATCGCAAAGTTAAAATAAATACCCCATATCAAATTTTTAGGTCTATTGCGAGTTGCATTAATAAGAAATGCTTATATTTTGATATGACTTACATTGTCAATGCTTTGGCTTTGATTTATCATCTTGATATGGATACTATGCATACTGCTAATTATGATGTGTTTGATGTATCATTTTTAGAACGCTCTGAAATTTTAGAGCTTCATTCTATGGAGCTCCAAAATCCTCAAATGCATACTGCTGTCAAGAACAGGAAAGGTAAAAATGTAGCCACGTCATAACCATCCACCTCTCAGGCACCACTAGAGCCTCAAGAAGAAGCAATCGATGAGGAACCAACAGCAACAGCAACTGTTGATCGGTTTAAGCAAATTCTTAATCAGATGGCCACAAATCAGCAACAAATGACGCTGCAAATTAGTGAGCCTGGCAACCAAGTGTGACAAGTACACAGGGATTAGCGGTATATCAAGAAGAAGTTCCTAAAGTTCTTCTAGAAGCAAAACATTAAGTTCCTTCTCTTACACCTTCACCACCTCAATCTCCATAATCTTTCTTACCCTTCACTTTTTATATTGTTTTATTTACTTTATTAGTTGTGTTACTTGTTTGTATGATTGATGTTGTGTTTGATGTTTTGATTTCATTTTGTGATTGCCTTGTCACATTGAGGATGTGTTATCCAAGTATGGGGAGGTGACATTTTCCTTATTAATTACATCATTTAAATTTGTCTTATTTATTGTTTGCATTTTTTTAATTAGGATGCATGTTTTAGGCATATTAGGTTATTGTTCGATGTTGAAGTTGTTTTGTGTTGTAATGGAACCACACTTGAATCATATTAATTTGTTTTGCCATGAGATTTTGTCGTTCTAATTGGAATAAGATTGGATGCATACTTAAACTTGAATTAGGCTACTTGAGTAGAGAGTGAATCATTTTGAGTGATGAAAAGTAATTGGTTACACAAGCTTACTCAAAATGTGACACTTAAGCAATGAGGTAGTGTAAAGATGCATAATGTATTTTCATTTGATCCAACTTGAGGATTAAGCCTATATGACTCCATCTATAGTCACCTTGTTTCTTTGAGTGTGTCATGTGTCCTTAGGTTGTTATCATTATAACTTGCTTTGAATCGGTTTGAGTCTACTAGATGCATGCTTAATAGAAATGATTAAGGCCCTTTTTGTTATAACCTTTGGCTTAAATGACATGCCCTTTTACTATCCCTTGCTACCTCGTTAAGCCTTAACCCTTTTGTTTCTTTAAAACACCTCATATTTCAAAACTTGAAACCTCATTAGCCTACCCACTCACAAGCTCAGTAAAGCATTAAGTGATGCACTAGTTTGGGAATTTTGTAACAACTTTTCTCGTTCCTGAGTTGAATTATACTTATACCCTTCGATCACATTGTATCTAGTTGCTATTTTGTTTGTTGTTTCTTTAATTATATAAAAAAAGAAAAAAGAAGAACGTTTTGGTAGCATCAATAAGTGTGAAATAGTAGTATATTTACATTTGTATATCTCAGAATATGTTTTGCATCCCTTTGTTCACTTATTAGTTTATGCATGCATGTGTTAAACCCTTTACCTCTTTGGACCCACTTTAACCCTTACCAAATTACAACCCAAAGCAAGCCATTTTGATTTATTTATACATGTAATCATTGGAGAGGAGAATTGGTGTATTAGCAAGTGTTGGATTGAAAATAAAAGCATACTAGATTTAACTAAACAGTAAATTTCAAAATCTTTTTCCGAAATCAATATGCAGCGGAAGCAAAATAACCAAATCAACATGTTTAATCCATATATGATACAGTTTTAGAAAAATAAATAGCATACGAACAAGACCGAAATATTACCGACTCTTTAGTTATGGCTTTAACTCCTTGCTATTGTATCCCCTCCACATAATTGTATCTTTTGCACACAATTGTATCCTCTTCTCTTTATTATATCCTTAACAAATCTGATCTACTACTTTTTCTCCTCGGTCAACTTAGTTAATAAGATCCTTTAGTGGGAAAAGAGAAGAAATATTGTAGACGTTTTCCTTAATTATTAAAAGCCAAAAATTGAGACATTCTTAATGCTAAGTTTCGGTCTTGAAAGACAAAGAGAAAGGAAGACCAACCATAAAACCACTTCTTTTTTTTCCGCAAAAAATGAAAGAGAGAGCCATAAATGAGACATTCTCATTTGTTTAATATGGATAGATCAAAAGACAACAAGAAGCAAAATGAAACCTCTCATTTTCGGTTATGAGATGAAAGAAGGGAGAGAGTACATCCAATGAACCTCTTCTTTCTTTAATCAAATGAATGTTAAAAGGTTATATGCCATCATTAAATGACAACCATTAAACCGTTTAATGATAAGATCACTACTCCATTTAATGATGACACCATTAAACCATTTAATGATGATAAAGCATGAAAAAAACCTACCTTAAATGTGCAGCTATCCATTTAATCCATTGAATCGAAATTTGGCCTCCTTTTATCTTTAATAACTTTGTTTCAATTTAATTAATCTAATTAATCAAATTAAACCAAAATCCAGCCCAATATTAAATGTTCATTTGGGCTTCTAGTCGACAATTAATTAGTGCAAGACCAACATTTAATCATAGGCTTTAAAACTCAATTTAATTAATTCTTAATTAAATTATTTTGGTTTTTGTATTCCGATCTAATTTGGTCACTCCTTTCTTTTTTGTATCATTTTTCTTTCCGAAAACCTCTATTTCTTTTTCTTACTTTCCTTGATAACCTTCCTAGAAGCCAAGTGGAGAATCTAATTGGACTTATATAATTCAATCTCTAATAAGTCCAAAATTAGTTTAATCTTACTAGAATTAATTCCAACTTTTTAACCAGATGTCATTCCACTAAAGACAATTAGTTGAACTCTTGAATTACTAAATATTATGAAAATACATGTTTCTAATTAGATGTATAACTGCAAACTCTATTATGAACCATATTATAGTCATCTGCACAATAAAGGGTAAAATTATTGTTTTGCCCTTTTGTTGGTTTTTCCTTCAAGATCTCCCGCTTTACTCTATATGGTGATTAACACACAAGATCTTATCTTGATGTTAAGACTTGATGGGTAGCTATTCTATCAAACTATTAGCGCCAGTGTAATCCCTAATCTCTGTAAAACATCTAAAAGTGATGATATTACTATAAACTCTTTATTTGAGTAAATGTTCCCTGACACATGTTTTAATTAATAATTCCAATATGTAGACACTGAATAGATACTCTGTAAAAATCTATTTCGATCATATCAAGAATTATAATGAAACACATATAAGTTCACCACTCATCAAGATTGTGGTTTGTAATAAAAGAATGCTAAGGTGTATGTTTAAGATTAAAGTAAGGGCCTACTTTATTCTTTGAAAATATACGTGATTTCATATTTATTTAATAATTCCATTATTGATATTCAAATACTATCATGATATGAAACTCATCATTCCCTTGAAATAAACTCCTTTAATTGCACAGAGATAAATTGCAACACTATAGTCTAAGCAACTAACTTGATTATTCAACTATGAATCAATTAATTTAGATTCTCATAATATACATGTTTCCCATACATCTACATATATATGTATATTACTTACAAAAGAATCTTGATACCTTATAACTAGTTATATTATACTCATACAAAAAAAACAAACTCTTTTGTTTTATTAAAAATAAATATTTTCATCACAAAAAGTAACTGGAAGAAGATTAAGTTATAAGTAAATACATTTGCTTTCCAAGACACTATATTTACATAACCCCAATAATCTCCCACTTGTCCTAAATCAAGTTTGACATATCCCTCATTCTCATTCCTTCTAGGTGACCCTCGAAACACTTTTGAGATAGTGTCTTTGTAAAAGCATCAGCCAGGTTTTGCTCTGTGGGAATCCTTACCATATTTACTTTACCACATTGTATTATCTCCCTTATGAGATGATACTTTCTCACAATGTGTTTGGCAACTTTATGGTTTCGAGGTTCTTTAGAATTATTCACTACCCGACTATTATCAAAATAAAGTTTAATAACCTTTTCTGCCTTAGGAACTACCTCCAAATCATTTAGAAACTTGCGAAGCCAGATTGCTTCTTTTCCTGCTTCATAAGCAGGAACATACTCAGTTTCCATAATCGAATCAACAATATATGATTGCTTGACACTCCTCGAGGCTACGGCCCCACCTCTTAAAACAAATATAGAACCAGAAGTTGATTTCCTTGAATCAACATCTGATTGGAAATTAGAATTTGTATATCCTGTCGGAATAAGGTTACTTCTAGAGTAAACAAGCATTAAGTTCTTCGTCCTACGAAGATACTTCAGTATGCACTTAATTGCAGTCTAATGGTCCATTCCTGAATTAGACTGGACTCTACTTACTAGCCCCATTGCATAACAGATATCCAGTTTAGTGCAAAGTATAGCATACATTAAACTTCCAACTGCTGAAGCATATGAAATCTTATGTATGCATTTGACCTCCTCTTAGGTCTTAGGTGCTTGATCCTTTGAAAGTTTGATTCCATATCTAGTAGGTGGAATCCTATAAGGAAAACTTATTGAGCATGTTCTTAATGTAGGATAATTGAGACAAGGCTATCTGTTTGTTCTTACGATCCCTTATAAGTTTGATCCCTATAATATAGTTAGCCTCTCCTAAATCCTTTATTGACAACTATTCGTTTAGCAAACCTTTGACCATATATAACATTTCTACATCATTCCCAATGAGTAGAATGTCATCAACATACAGAATTAGGAAAATAACCTTGCCTTCTTGTATCCTTTTATAGACACAAGGCCCATCTAGTCTTTGTAAGAACCCATAGGTTTTGATAGACTTATCAAACCTAACGTTCCAAGACCTAGATGCTTGCTTAAATCCATAAATGGACCTCTGCAATTTACATACCTTATACTTATTACCTGCCTTAACGAATCCTTCTAGTTAGGCCATATAAATGGTCTCCTCAAGATCCCCATTAAGAAATGTGATTTTGACATCCATTTTCCATATTTCATAATTGAAATAGGCTATTATGGCCAAAAGAATTCTGATGGACTTAAGCATAGCAACCGAAGAAAAAGTCTCCTCATAATTTACACCCTCTTTTTGAGTATAGCCTTTAGCCACCAATCTAGCTTTAAAAGTCTCTACCTTTCCATCTAATCCTCTTTTCCTTTTGTAGATCCATTTACACCCTATGGATTTTACATCTGGTGGTAGATCTGTAAGGATCCATACTTCATTGGTGTACATGGAATCTATATTTGTTTCCATTGCCTTAAGCCATTTTTCCGCACCAACATCATTAATAGCTTATGTATAATTAATGGGATTCGTTTCTTTATAGTCTGAGATGGCTATTATACCTTCTCCTAGTCCTAGATACCTGTCTGGTTGTTTCACAACCCTCCTACTACATCTAGGCACTATTTGATGTTCTGGTTGCTCTTCTGATTCAACTATTGAATCCATTTTAACATCTTCTATTATATCGGAAAAAGAAAGCATGTCATATTTGGAGAAACGGTAGATTTCAAAATTTTTAGAAATATATATTACAGCGAAAGCAATATATCCAAATCATCATGCCAATCTATACATGATATGGTATAAGGATAATAATCATAAGAACAAGATGAAGATTATTATCGACTCCTTCGTTACAGCTTTAACTCATCGCTGTGCTATCCTCTCCTTCTTCTTGTATCCAACCCTAGCTTTACCTTTGTCACTCTTTCCTCTCCTTGTTGTTGTATCCTTAACCAATTTGATTTACCACTTGTTTTTATTGGACAACTTGGTTAATAAGATCATTTGGTGGGAAAGGAGAAGAAATGTTTGGAGGAGATTTTTTTTAGAAGAAAGAAGGAAACAATAAGACTCTTCTCATTCAAGGTTTCGGCCATGCATAGGTGAGAGGAGAGAGATGGTCAAAACAATGCAAGAACATTTTCTTACACACCTCAATTTTGGTTATACATGAAAAGAAAGAAAGAGAGCATCCAATGCATCATACCTTTCTTTAATCAAACCTAAAGAAGCCATTAAATGAGACACTTCTCATTTGTTTTAAGATGGCTATATGAAAAGACCAATCACCTAATATAACATATCAATTTCTGTTTTTTAATGATGAAAGATGGAAGATGATCCATCCAATACACTTCTTCCATCTTTAATCAAATGAATGCTAAAAAGTTACACTATATGCCATCATTAAAAGATAAACATTAAACCATTTAATGTTAAGATCAAAACTCCATTTAATGATGATAAAGCATGATAAATACCATCTGTATTTAGCAATTCAGTTCTAAATGTGTAGCTACACAGTCAACCATTAAAAATCGAAAATACACTTCATTTCTTTAAGAATTTTGTTTTAATATAGTTAATCCATATAATTAAATTAAACCAAAGTCTAGCCCATTTCTAAATGTTCATTTGGGCTTCTAATTAACCATTAATTAGTGCAAGC
>JAOQMP010062869.1:0-10528 GCA_027563575.1 Erythroxylum pedicellare | reverse complement strand
ATTGTTAGCACTCCTTTAGGGAGGAAGGTGATAATAAGTCAAGTATATAGAGATTGTGAACTGGTTATTGAGGGTGCTAGACTGGTAGTAGACTTATTGCCTTTAGAACTGAAGGGTTTGGATGTTATACTAGGTATGGATTCCATGGAGAAATATTGTGCGAAGTTAGATTATAGCCTCAAAGAGCTAGAGTTTGACTTTGGCAATGCTGATAAGGTGATTTCAGGGGAGATAGGAGAACACCATCACCCAGAATTGTTTCGGCTTTGCTCGCTAACCGGATGATAAGAAAAGGGTGTGAAGCCTCTTGGCACATGTCGTGGACATTGATGTAAATGAAGGGAAGTTAGAAGATTTTCTGATTGTGAGGGAGTTTCCAGACATGTTTCTAGAGGACTTACCTAGTTTGCCACTGGTTAAGGAAATCGAGTTTGCCATCAACTTGACTCCCAGAACTGCACTCATTTCTATACCACTGTATAGAATGGCTCTAGCTGAACTAAAGGAACTGTTAGAAGAAATGTTAGACTAGGGGTATATAAGGCCGAGTTCGTCACCATAGGGAGCGTCTGTTCTGTTTGTTAAGAAGAAGAATGGAACATGGTGGATGTGTATTGGTTATCGGAGACTTAACAAAGTGATTGTTAAGAACAAGTATCTTCTGCCCCGAATTGATGATCTGTTTGACCAGCTGCAGGGAGCAAGGATCTTTTCAAAGATTAATCTCAGGTCAGGTTATCATCAGCTCATAATCAGGGAGTCTAATGTTAACAAGACAACCTTTAGGACACGTTATGAGCATTATGAGTTTCTGGTCATGCCCTTCGGGTTGACCAATGCTCCAGCTGCATTTATGGATCTTATGAATAAGGTCTTCAAGGAGTATCTAACTCAATTTTTCATAGTATTTATAGATGACATTTTGGTCTATTCCAAGAGTGAAGAGGAACATCTCAGGATAGTGTTGCAAGCACTGAGGGAGAAAGAACTTTATGCCAAATTCAGCAAGTGTGAGTTTTGGCTTCATAGGGTGGTATTCTTTGGACATATGATTTCAGAAGATGGAGTACATGTTGATTTGAGGAACGTTGAAGCAGTGATAAATTGGCATATACCTAAGACAGTGACAGAAGTGAGGAGTTTTTTGGGTCTGGCAGGGTATTATAGGAGGTTTGTGGAATGATTCTTTGTAATAATGGCTCCGATGACCAAGTTATTAAAGAAGAATCAGAAGTTTATCTGGAGTGACGAATGTCAGAAGAGCTTTGAGGAACTTAAGTACAGGTTGACAAGTTCTCAATTCTGACTTTGCCTACAGGAGATGAGGGTTATACAATATATAGTGATGCTTTAAGAAAGGGTTTGGGTTGTGTGTTGATGCAAGGAGATAAGGTAATAGCTTATGCTTCATGGCAGCTAAAGCCTTATGAGTTGAATTACTCAATTCATGATTTGGAATTGGTAGCAGTAATTTTTACCTTGAAGATTTGGAGACATTATCTGTATGGGGTTCAGAAGAA
The DNA here is from genome assembly GCA_027563575.1 of Erythroxylum pedicellare. Classification (NCBI taxonomy): domain Eukaryota; kingdom Viridiplantae; phylum Streptophyta; class Magnoliopsida; order Malpighiales; family Erythroxylaceae; genus Erythroxylum; species Erythroxylum pedicellare. The sequence continues at coordinate 9,008 of JAOQMP010062869.1, read as the reverse complement.
GATTTTTATAGATCATAAAAGTCTCAAGTATTTGCTAAGACAACAAGAACTAAATTTGAGATAGAGAAGGTAGTTAGAATTGCTCAAGGATTATAACCTGTTGATTGAATACCATCCAGGAAAGGCGAATGTGGTTAAGCTTAGGATAAACTTGAAACAGGAGAAACCAAATTGTATTCTTTTTAATTTTAGAGTGAGACCGATACTTGAGGAAAAAGTTAAGAAGTTACAAGCACAGGATGCAGAATTGAGTAAGCTTCACAAAGAAATTAAGATAGGCAAGAAATTTGAAGTGGTAGTGAGGGATGATGGACTTATGGTTGTAGGAAACGAACTTTGTATCCTAAATGTCAAGGAAGTAAAAGATGAGATACTTGATGAGGCACACAATGTGCCTTATGCCATACACCCAGGTAGCATCAGGATGTACAGAGATCTAAAAGAAGATTTCTAGTAGAAAGGTATGAAGAGAGACGTAGCAGAATATGCAAGTAAGTGTCTAGTGTGTCAGCAAGTCAAGGCTGAACACCAGGCACCTTCTGGCAAGTTAAGGCCATTGTCTATCCCTAAGTGGAAGTGGCAACGGGTAACTATAGATTTTCTGATAGGCTTGCCCAAGAACAGTAAGAAGCATGATGCTATATGGGTTATTATTGATCATTTGACGAAGTTAGCCCATTTTCTAGCAATTAAACAAACTGATTCTTTGCATGTGCTAGCAAAGAAGTATATTGATGAGATAGTGACATTGCATGGAATTCCTGACTCTATAGTTTCTGACTGAGATCCTCGATTTACTTCGAGATTCTGGGAAAGTTTACAAGAGGCTTTGGGAACTAAGTTGAGTTTTAGCACTGCTTTTGACCCCCAGATAGGTGGTCAATCTAAGAGGACCATTCAGACCCTTGAGGGAATGCATAGGGCATGTGTGATGGATTTCAAAGGAGCTTGGGATGAGCATTTACCATTGGTCGAATTTGCTTACAATAATTCGTACCATTAGAGCATTCAGATGGCTCCTTATGAAGCACTATATGGAAGGAGATGTAGAACTCAGATATGCTAGAATGAAGAAGGAGAAAGGAAACTGATAAGGCCAGAGTTACTTCAGATGATAGTGGACAAGGTCAACTTAGTTAAGCAATGGTTTAAAGTAGCACACGATGGAATGAAAAGTATGCTGATGTACACCGGAAGGAAATGGAGTATGAAGTTAGTGAAAAAGTCTTTCTTAAGACATCTCCTTGGAAAGGAGTCATGAGATTTAGAAAGAAAGGCAAGTTGAGCCTAAGATATGTGAGTCCTTATGAGATTGTTGAGAGGATTGGACTACTAGCCTATAAGTTGGCGTTGCCTCCAGAATTGTCACAGATACATGACGTCATTCATGTTTCCATGTTGAGGAGATACAGATCGGATCCATCCCACATCATTCAGATCATTGAGGTTCAGTTGAGAGATAATATGAGTTATGAGGAGATTCTAGTGGAGATTTTGGACACTGAGAAAAAGGTCTTCAGGAACAAGACAGTTTAACTAGTTAAAGTCCTGTGGAGAAACCATTCTGTGGAAGAGGCCACGTGGGAGCCTTTGGAAGCCATGAAAGAGAAGTATTCACAACTCTTCAATGACTCAGGTAAGAATTTCGAGGACGAAATTCTTATAAGAGGGGGAGAAATGTTGGCTCCTGAAATTTTTTTGAAGAATAAGCATGATTTAAATTAATTTTGAGGTCTTGATAGATTAATTTATTTTTGGAGTGATTAATTATGTTAATGTGAATAGGATTTTATGACATAGGTAAATTGAATTAAAATTTAAGGTGGTAAGTTTGCATGAGGGGCATTTTGGGAATATCACTTAAGTGGGAAAGTCTTAAGGCTTTGAAGGAAGGGAAAAATGGGAAGAAGCAATTGTGGGCTTGTGCTTTAGAAGAGAAAAAGCGTTGGTGAAGAATGAAAGAAGAGGGAAAACGTAAAATAAGAAAGAAGGGAGAGAGAGTGTCGTGGGTTGAGAGAAAAAAGAGAGTTGAGCTAGGTTTCAAGTTTTCTTAGCCTTTAAGAGGGATTTTGAGAATGATCAAGAAGGGAAAAAGGAAGAGGAAGATTAGAGCTTCCATTAGAGCTAAGAAACTCATTGTTTGGTGAAGAATCAAGGTAAGTTTGTGTTTAATCTTTTGGATGTTTGGGGAGGTTTTGGATTAAAGAGCTTAGGAAATGCATGAGTTTAAATATTCTAAGATCAATTTCATGCATAGATTTCTTTGAGTTTTCCAATTGGAATTCTGACTGAATGGAAATTTTGTCATTTATGAAGGAAATCAAGGAGGGGATCAAGTGAGGCAAGAGGAGCAAGAGGAAAGAAGTCCTTAAGCCAATTTCTTAAGCAATGAATTCAAGGTGGATATATGTTTATAATAGAGTAAATAATCCACTAATGTTTTAATTGAATCAAGGAAGTTTAATGATTTCAATTGCGTCATAACTATTGCATTTATTGCTTTTTGAATGAATTGAGAATTTGCTATATATTTGATATATGAAATGTGTTGATGATTGGTGAAAAGATTTTGAAATTGAATTTTTGTGAAAAGATACATGTTTATGAAATTATGTTTTCGGAAATGGTTTTCGAAATATCTCATGTTCATGAAAAACAAGTTTCCAAGAATGTATCATTTGGGCAAACGATTTTCAATTCATGAATTACATGTTATGTGGTTTTGATGTAATTCATTCAAGAATGTCAAGTGCACGTTAACCAAGTTAAAGGCTTCTCCCGCCTGCCCGCTAGTGGCATGAAAGTCCTTCATGGACTCCCTTAAGTTTACGTCTACGTAAAACCACTATGTGTGATTGTGATAGTACGTCAAGTTTACGACTATACAGGACCATTATATGGAAATGTGTAATTGGTCATGTTTATGGATCTACCCAAAGCATTTTGATGTGCTTATGTGCTTATGAGATGCTAACAAGTATGATGCATTCATGATTTGTAGTTTGTGAATTTTGGTTATGAATTTGAGAATGATACTTTTATGAATTTAACTAGAACTTGTATTGTCAAATGAACATTTCAAAGGGTTTGCTTATTTTTCTGTTATAAACTGTTACCCATGAGCTTTCAAGCTCACCCCCGTTCCCTCCCCTCTTCAGGTGGTGAGCAAGATATCGAGTGATCGAGTCAAGAGTCAAGGCATCACTCCAGTTTGCATATTTTGTTTTTGAAGCTAGATTTTGTTTAGTCACATTTTGAGCGATTCTAGTTTATGTAAACTTTGTATTTTTGGTTTATGATGTAAGGTCGCTCAAAATGCCCACTAAAGCATTATAAAACTCTATCTTTTGATGTTAATGAAATATATATACATTATGTTTTGCTCATGATTTACTAAGTCTTTATATTGCATTTCCAAGCTTTTCATAGAGGTAGGAATTGTGTCTTGAATTCAGGGGGAAAACTGTATTAATCTGGGTAGAACTTGACAAAGTTGTCTTATGAAAAGTTGTATCTTATCCTCTTAGATTTCCAACAGTATAAAGTATGTAAATTTTGGATATCTAAGTTGAAAGATATGATCATTATAAGTTGGTAATGCTGCATAGCGTGTAATGCATGACAGCTATGGTGAAAGATGAGAAATGGTTGAATATGATGAATCAAATGAGTTGAAATTTGAGAGTTTTATGAAATCAATATGTTGTTTGAAATGTTAGGAAGTGATGTTGCACTAGGAGAAGTGAATTTGGGAAGATTAAGAGTGAAAGTAATGTTATAATGGATGTAGGAAGCATTAGAGAGGCTTTGGAGGGGCTTGGGTATTCCCTATGTCCGTTAGACGGACTTTCTGTGAGTACCCCCAACATCGCCTATGTCCGGTTAATAATCATACACTATATACTCACAGAAATTTGCGTTTTTTACCCTCTAGATGGCAAAATCTTGCTTTTTAGTCTTCATGAAAGTTGTATATCTAGAAGTCTTATTTCAAAGTGTCTAAGAATGACCTTAATCCTAGGTCTATAGAGAAAGTTATGCGAAATTTCTCAAGATAGATACAATATGATTGAGGATATAAACATTTTGATTCTTTTGGCCATAACTTCATCATCTGACCTCCAAATGAAGTGATTATTGAAGCAATATATTCCTAACACAATTTTCTATTTCAAAATAAACATTGGTAGTTTTTTGTTCTGATCTACAAAGATTTGTGGAAAGATAGTGAGGGGTCGGTTGAGAGAGCATGATTGGGGTATGAACATATTTTGGCTTCTTAAGCATAACTCCATCTATAGAACTCCATTTGTGATGGTTCTTACTTTAAATTAGACTAGAGACTTAGAACTATGATTGTTTTAAAGAAATCAAATTGTGATCTTGGTAATTGACTGGTGTGGGTACAACACTCCTGTGAGATGAAGGCTAATAAGGGTTCTTTTAAATGACCCTACAGGGTAATATACTCTTGTATGATGACTCCGAACGTTGGGCTCTGAAAAACAGGGTCCAACACTTGTGGTATCAGAACGACTAGGTTTAGGAGTATCCTAGACATGAAATGGGTTGTTTAGGACATGAAATGAACATGCATAATTTTAAATGAACAACGTGAATTGTTTTGAATTGTTTTACATGATTTGAAACTGTTTTGCATGACTTAAAGATTTTCAATGGTTTTAAATTGAAGGAGTGATTATGCTGCCTCGAAAAAGAACTTGAGGAGCTATGACTCGATCTCGCTCTCTCTAAGGGAACACGGATGAATCCTATGTCCCATAAGATGCGGGGCCACATTCTGCTCTGAATTCTGAGGCAACTAGTGTGCAGCATGAGGTGCCTCCACCGCCTCCTCCGATGCCTCAAGCAAACCCCGTAGATCCCTGGTTCTTTCAAGTCTTCGCTCAGGCTTTCTCATATGCCATGGGCCAAAGGTCATAAGTTCCAATGTAAGCTCTAGTAGATAGGAGTGGACTGTATGACAAGCTCTGCAAGTATGGAACGGTAGATTTTAATGAAACTATAAATTCGGAAGAGGCTGAAGCCTAATTGAAGAGGACCGAGAGGGTTGGTCCTAATTCAGATGAAGTGCTCAGACAAGGAGAAGTTGGATTATGTAGTCAGTTTACTACAGGGGGATGCACTCCATTGGTAGGAGTCAGTGCCTCACAGTTAGGTGATACCATCGGTACTGACATGGAGAGACTTTTTGGAAGCTTTTAGGAGAAAATACTTCTTTGGGATCTATATACAAGAGAAAGTTAGAGAATTTCTGAATCTCATACAAAGGGACATGACTGTGAGTAAGTATGAGTCGAAGTTCTCCCAACTGTCACGGTATGCGACTAACATTGTTGCTAATGAAGAGGATAAGTGCCATAAGTTTGAGGGAGGACTTCATTTGGGGATTAAGGAGAAAGTCCTGATCTATAACTTCTGTGAAAACCAGCAGTTGGTGGATGTTGCACTCCATGCTGAAAAATTGGAGAATATAAAGAATGAAGTAAGCAGGATGAGGAAGACCAGGGAGCAGTCTTCCAAAAAAGGAATGAGTGCTTCAATGCCTGAGAGGAGTAGAAGGAGTTACCACACTCAGAGTGAAGTGGGAAGTAGTGGCCCTGCTAAAAACAAGCAGGCAAGGGCAGTTTCAGGGCAAGCTTTAAATGTGGGAGGCACTGGAAGGACGGGGAGGAGTAGATACACGAACCCCTAATGTGAGCATTGTGGGAAACTTCACAAAGAAGGGTGCTTTAATTTACTTGGAGCATGCTTCGATGTGAATAGAAGGGACACATGATCAGGGATTATCCCCAAGTAACAAAGCAAAAGGGCTCACAGTTGCAAGCCCCAAAAAGAGCAGAAACAATGGGGGACCAGGCGAGTCATTGAGGTGGGCAGTTCTGGAGTTACAAGGAAGGCTGTTCCTCTAGGAAGGATTAGGGGTCAGGCTCAGCCAAGGGTGTTCGCCATGACCAGAGAGGAAGCTATAGCCGCACTTGATGTTGTCACGGGTATGACTCACTTATTTAATTCTACAGTATATGTATTGACTGATTCTGGGTCCATGCCTTCATTTGTTTCTGCAAGCATGATTTTATATGATGTGAATTTGGTGCCATTAGATAGTCCCTTAATTGTTAGCACTCCTTTAGGGAGGAAGGTGATAATAAGTCAAGTATATAGAGATTATGAACTAGTTATTGAGGGTACTAGACTAGTGGTAGACTTATTGCCTCTAGAGCTGAAGGGTCTAGATGTTATACTAGGTATGGATGTTATAGAAAAATATTGTGCGAAGTTAGATTGTAGCCTCAAGGAGGTAGAGTTTGACTTTGGCAATGGTGAGAAGGTGATTTTCAGAGGAGATAAGAGAACACCATCACCCAAAATTGTTTCAACTTTGCTCACCGACTGGATGATGAGAAAAGGATGTGAAGCCTTCTTGGCACACGTCATGGACACTGATGTAAATGAAGGGAAGTTAGAAGATTTTTTGATTGTGAGGGAGTTTCTAGATGTGTTTCTGAGGACTTACCTGGTTTGCCACCGGTGAGGGAAATCGAGTTTGCCATCGACTTGATTCCTTGTACCGTACCCATCTCTATGCCACCCTATAGGATAGCTCCAGCTGAGTTGAGGGAGCTTAAGGAATAGTTAGAAGAACTGTTATAGAAAGGGTACATAAGACCGAGTTCGTCACCATGGGGAGTGCCAGTTCTGTTTGTTAAGAAGAAGGATGGAATGTGGCAGATGTGTATTGACTATCGGAGACTCAATAGGTTGACTATTAAGAACAAGTACCCTCTGCCACGAATCGAAGATCTGTTTGACCAGTTGCAGGGAGCCAGGGTCTTTTCAAAGATTGATCTCAGTTCAGGTTATCATTAGCTCAGAATCAAGGAGTTTGATGTGAACAAGACAGTCTTCAGGACACATTATGGGCATTATGAGTTTCTAGTCACCCTTCAGATTGACCAATGCTCCGGCTGCATTCATGGATCTTATGAATCGGGTCTTCAAGGAGTACCTGGATTAGTTTGTCATAGTGTTTATAGATGTCATTTTGGTTTATTTCAAGAGTGAAGAGGAATATGAGAAACATCTCAGGATAGTATTGCAAACACTGAGGGAGAAGGAACTTTATGCCAAATTCAGCAAGTGTGAGTTTTGGCTTCATAAGGTAGTATTCTTTGGACATGTGATTTCAGAAGATAGAGTACATGTTAATCCGAGGAAAGTTGAAGCAGTGATAAACTAGCATATACCTAAGATAGTGACAGAAGTAAGGAGTTTTCTAGGTCTGGCAGGTTAATATATGAGGTTTGTGGAAGGATTCTCCATGATGGCTGCTCCACTAACTAGGTTATTGAGGAAGAATCAGAAATTTGTCTGGAGTGAGGAATATCAGAAAAGCTTTGAGGAGCTGAAGCACAGATTAACAAGTGCACCAGTTTTGATCTTGCCTACTGGAGATGAGGGTCATGCAGTATATAGTGATGCTTCAAGAAAGGGTTTGGGTTGTGTGTTGATGCAAGGAGACAAGGTAATAGCTTATACTTTATGACAGCTAAAGCCTTATGAGTTGAATTACCCGACTCATGATCTGGAATTGGTAGCAGTAATTTTTCCCTGAAGATTTGGAGACATTATCTGTATGGGGTTCAGATGAAGATTTTTATAGATCATAAAAGTCTCAAGTATTTATTGAGTCAGAAAGAGCTTAATTTGAGACAAAGAAGGTGGTTAGAATTGCTCAAGGATTATGACCTGTTGATTGAATACCATCTGAAAAAGGTGAATATGGTAGCGGATGCCTTGAGCAGGAAATCCTCTATAGCTCATGTTTAAACAGTTTATTTGCCTTTACTGGAAGAAATGGCTAAGCTTAGGATAAGCTTCAAATAGGAGGAACCAAATTGTATTATTGCTAATTTTAGAGTGAGACCGATACTCAGGGAAAAAGTTAAGGAGTTATAAGCACAACATGCAGAATTGAGTAAGCTCTGAGAAGAAATTCAAAATGGTAAGAAATCTGAATTGGTAGTGAGGGATGATGGACTCATGGTTGTAGGAAACAGACTTTGTATCCCAAATGTCAAAGAAGTAAAGGGTGAAATACTGGATGAGGCACACAATGCACCTTATGCCATGCACCCGGGTAGCACTAGGATATAAAGAGATCTGAAAGAGCATTTCTGGTAGAAAGGCATGAAGAGAGATGTAGCAGAATATGTGAGCAAGTATCTATTGTGTCACAAGTCAAGGCTGAACACCAGGTACCTTCTGGCAAGTTAAGGCCATTGTCCATCCCTGAGTGGAAGTGGCAACGAGTAACTATGGACTTTCTGATGGGTTTGCCCAAGACTAATAAAAGGCATGATAGCATATGGGTTATTGTGGATCGTTTGACGAAGTCAACCCATTTTCTGGCAATTAAACAAATTGATTCTTTGCATGTGCTAGCAAAGAAGTATATTGATGACATAGTGAGATTGCATGGAATTCTTGACTCTATAGTTTCTGATAAAGATCTTCGGTTTACTTTGAGATTCAGGGGAAGGTTACAAGAGGCTCTAGGAACCAAGATGAATTTTAGAACTACTTTTCATCCCCAAACAGATGGTCAATCTAAGAAGACCATTTGGACCCTTGAGGGAATGCTTAGGGCATGTGTGATGGATTTCAAAGGAGCTTGGGACGAGCATTTTCCATTGGTCGAATTTGCTTACAATAATTCATACCATTCGAGCATTCAGATGGTTCCTTATGAAGCACTGTATGGAAGGAGATGTAGAACTCCGATATGTTGGGATGAAGAAGGAGAAAGGAAACTGATAAGGGCAGAGTTACTTCAGATGATAGTGGACAAGGTCAACTTAGTTAAGCAAAAAATTAAAGCAGCACATGATAGAATGAAAAGTTATGCGGATGCATACCGGAAGGAAATGGAGTATGAAGTTAGTGAAAAAGTCTTTCTTAAGACATCTCCTTGGAAAGGAGTCATG
>JAOQMP010062858.1:0-10528 GCA_027563575.1 Erythroxylum pedicellare | reverse complement strand
ATTGATTAAGACCTTGGACTTAAAGAGTTCTTTAAGGTTTACCATTTGAAACTTAGTGATTTTCACTCCCATCAAAATTGATTTCGAGCCATGATAGCCAAGCTCATTTTTAAGAGGATACTATCACCATTCAATCATTGTCTTTATTTTTCCGTTTGCTATTCCCAAAAATCTAAAACATACCTTTCACACATTTTTCTTGCAATTCAATTTAATTTAGTTAAGGATTTCAAAGACAACAAAAAAACACCTTTTCTTACCAATTTAGCTTGCATTTCATGACATATAGGCTAGCTTAGATATATCCATTTAGGTTTCGATTATGTGAGATGAATCGAGGTTGCATTCTATATTGCAATACTTTGAATTATTTATTTTGATTTGACCTTCAAGGGTAAGAACAAAAAGGTCTGAATCACCAAGCATTCTCCATAAATGTAGAGAGTAAGCTTAATGAAATTTAGGAAGAAAATAATCACATACAAAAATCTCAAAAGAGCGACCCCTCATGCTAACCCTACATTCAATCCTTGATTTGGAAGTAAACAACTATAAAAACAAAAGGATCTCTTATGATGAAGCATGTACTTCAACTCCAACCCTAATCATTAAACTAAAAGGAAGTCATAAGTTTAGAAGAAAGAAAAATAGTGACGGGCCTCCCTTTAACATCTCTTTAATAATATTTTATTTTGAAATATTGCTTAATAGTCCTAAAAAAATAAAGTCTCAAAGTTATAATAGGGAAAAAGAACCCATTTTGTTTGAAACATTAGAAACTAAAACAAAATCTCCTAACTTGAGGGAAGAATTGTGTTTTTTGGGCAGCAAATAGAACTACTTATCCAACCATTCCCATCATTACAATGGAAGAATCATAGTTGGTTTTGACCGTTTTGTGATAACAGTTACTAGAATTCTTTTCATAAACTAAATAATCAACCTACCATGTGTTCATAACAGTCAACCCAATCAATTCTTATTATTTTTCATATATGCATCTAATTTGAGCTTCCAAAGGAATAACTTATGGGGTGATTTAAAGAAAATTCACAACACAACCAACTTACCCTATTTATTAGGGGTGATTTCAACTGTATATTAAAGTTGGAAGCAATAGAAGGCCTAGCTATTAGCAGAAACATAATTAGAAATGGATTGGATATATTAGATGACTTTATTGGCATTACATACCTAAATTATATGGGCAAATACTTTACTTAGTCAAATAAGTAGAATGGCTTTATTTCTATATGGAAAATTTTGGATAGAATATTAGCTAACTTTATATGCATAAATAAATTCCCCTTTATCTACGCGTTGTTTGACCTACCTATGTGTTTAGACCATTCCATCATTAAAGTAAAAGGTATTTTTTAACTCTTATCCTTATAGATCTCGCTTTAGATTTTATAATCTCATGCTACAACTAGATGGCTTCTAGGATGTTGTTAGAAAGGGGGTGAATGCCCATATCTCTAGTTGTAAGGCATTTTAGTTGGTTCCCAATTTTAAAAGGGTAAGGGCAAACTCAAACTACTAAGATCCAACTAATGACCAGATTCTGAATCTCTTCTCAAAACTTTCAAATCTCGACTATCCTTTAAGATGAACTCTACAACTCTCATAACAATTCTAACCTTAATCACTAGGAGGAGATAGAGACTAAATAGTACACCTAGGCCTTATCTGTCCATAATTCTTATCTTCAGAAGAAGGTTAGAATATAGTGCCTAAAAGAGAGGGACAAGTGCATCAATTTTTCTTTAATACCATTGTGGCACATAGGAATATAACTACATCAAAGCACTTATAGGCAGGGAAGGGAATATTCTCACAAACCAACAGATCATAAAGTAGGTAGCCTATACATACTACAAGATTTTATTAGGCACCTCAGTGATAACCTCCTAAACTATATTAGGAATCGGCGAGTTCATTTAGGATAGCCTTCAAGAGAAAGCTTCATGTCTCCTCTTTAGGTCTCCCAAGATGAGATAAGGGAGGTAGACTTTAGTTTTAAGCCAAATAATGCAACTAGCCTAGATGACTTTAATGCTTACTTTTTATAGAGAACTTGGGATATCATAAGAAGTTTTGTAGTGGATTGCGCGTTGGAATTTTTTAAAAACTAAAAAATGCTAAGAGAACTCAACAAGACTTACCTATGTTTAATCCCTAAGGTAAACAATCCTTCTTCTCCTTGAGATTATTGACCTAATTCATGATATGACCTGGTGTATAAATTTATTACAAAAGCCATGCCTAATACACACAAGAAGGTCTTAACCCCTCTCATAAGTCCTTGCTAGGGTGCCTTCATAGATGGTAGAAGAATTAGTGATAATCTTCTATTGGCTCAGGAACTCTTTGAGGATTATAAAACTAATCCTAACATTAAAATAACTCTTTAAAGAGTGACATCTATAAGACTTTCGACTCTATGGAGAGGAACTTCATCTGAAATTGCCTCAAAGTCCTCAACTTCCTAGGCATATATATATATATCCTAGATAAAAGCCTGGTCATCACTACCTCCTTCTATGCCTTAACAAATTAGGAACCTAGTTTAATATTAAAAGGAGCTATAGGTCTTAGACAGGGAGACCCTTTACCATTACCATGGGAATTCTAATAAGAATTACCCAAAAGCACATTTAGAGGTTAAATAAGTTCAAATATCATCACAAATGTGATAGACTAAAGTTATAGGTTTCATCTTATATAGATGACTTACTCTTTTTCTGTGGACCTAACTCAAAATCTCTAATTTTTTTATGGAAGTGACTCATAATCTCTAAAAGCTATCAATAAATCCCTAAGGTTATTTTCCTCCATGTCAGGTTTGAGTATCAATCATGAGAAGAGTAAACAAATTACTTTTACTGTTACTCCTAATATGTTTTTGTTGCAGCAAATATCTAGCATGCAAACACAAAGACTCTCCTTTACATACCTTGGCCTCTAAATCTTTCCCAAAAAGCTAAATTTATCTTACTGCCACAAGCTAATTGACTACAAAAAGAGAAAGGTGGGGACTTGGCAAAACAAATTCTTATCTCTAGCTAGATGAATACAACTAACCAAAATATCCTTACCAACCTACACATTCACTAGGGCTTAGATATAATGTTTCCTGAAAGATTAAAAAAGGATTTGAAAAAGTTCTTAAGGAGATTCCTTTAGTCAGGAGACATTAATAACTCTTATAGAGCCAATTTAAGTTGGAAGAGAGTTTGTTCTTCTATTTAAGGAGGAGGCTTGGGACTTGCTTCCCTAAGGAGTAGGAATTAGGTAACAATTAAAAGATGGATATGAGGACTATTGTACAACAAAGAGGACATATGGATCCAATATTTCCACACCTACTATCTGGCTAACACTAATTTTTGGAGTTTAAAAGAAACCAGGGAGCATTCTTAGCCCCTAGTGGAGATGCTAAGAATAAGGAAATTGATTTACCCCTATCTCAAGATTTAGGTTGGAAGTAGGCTTGATACCTAGTTATTAATGGATAATTGGTCTAATATTGGCCCTCTCTACCTAAGAACTAATATGAATTCCCTCATAAGTAGACTACCTAAAAGCACTAAAGTCTTGGAGATCATTTAGGGATCTAACTGGAACCTTTCTCATAGATGTATGTCCACCATTGCTATCAATCTCCCAAACTACCTTCCTAATTCCCTGAATTTAGACCTCTATGCCTTGCAACTCCATAAATCAAAAAAATTCACCAATGCTTCTCTCGTATATAAGATTATATCTCACTACCTAAAGTTGAAATGGATTGACCTAGTATGGAAGAACTCAATTATAGCAAAAGCCTCTATAGTATGTTAGTTGGTCATACTAAAAAGACTTTGGGATAAAGACAAGTTCCATTATATTCAAAACCCTTTATGTGTCCTATGTAAGATTTACCTAAAATCTACCCCTCGTATATTCTTTAAGTGCCCTTAGTCCTCTACTATTTGGTCAAGTATCCAACACAAACTTGGAATCTACTGTTGGGAAGAAAATTAAACATGGATTATAGATTGGGTATCTAATTTGTCCACAAATCACAAACATGATTCTATCATGATAAATTGCCTTTTTCTGTTGTATCAATATGCTTTAGAGAGAGCAAAACTATCATATCTGTAGGCGTATTGAAACTTGTAAATATGGAATAGGAAAAAAAACTATCCTATTAGATTTGGGAGATTCTAATGGCTAATCAAAGCTAGATTATAGTAAGTAATAGAGGTAGAGAATGATGCGGCTTGCCCTAATTCTCTATGGAGAATTAGGTGAATAGTAGATGACACTTTATTGTAAGAAAAGCTACAACTATAGATGTAACATCATATACCTATATACAGCATCATCATGAACACGATCGTAATAAAGAAGAAGGTTCAATAGAAAGAATAAAATAAGAAGAGGTCATTGCATATGTGTTGACTGTTGGTCATTTATCTTCTAGTGCTCGATGTTCTTTAACCAACAATTTGTTATCTCCCTTCCAGGGATCACACATTGGTTCCCCTCCAGATACAATGTATAGAAGAAGACTTACAAAGTCTGTCCAATTCAGAATTGGCTTAATTTCATTTGTTTACAATGATATTACTGTCATTTTAAAATTTGACTAATATGTCATTTTGGTCATCCCTATTAATACTGTCATTTGATTGGGTTAAACCAGAGGCATTTTTTTGTTCTCACTAGGGGCATTTTTTTTTGCTCTCACCTTTTTAAATTCATTATATACCTTTCCTTAATATATATGTATAGTTTAATTTCCAAACAAATTAGTTAATAGAAATTTCATCCTATGAACCATCCTTTTATCTAAAGCCATAATGAATGGGTGCAATTTACCAGTGTTTCATGCTACAGTAAGTTAAGAGTTCAAGCATTCAATAAGCCAAGTGGTGTAGCTTTGGTGAGGCTAAGGTAACTAGGAGGTGGTGATAATAGTAGAAGTAGCATCAATAAATTGAGAAATTAACAAGAATGAGGAGAAGGTGGTTAACTCTAATCTTGTAGCCAACCTCTCTAAGCCCCTTATTGCCTATTGCAAGTTTCATTTTAACTCAAAAATTTATAATTATGGTCATTAGAAATTTCCAATTATTTACTTTAATTCTTGTAAAATTGAAAAAATGATGGGGGTGTATTGCTTGATATTTAAAGAGGTTGGAGCTCATAGACTTTCCCTTTATATGATGGAAGCCATGTGAAGCATAATTAAGCTAATAGACGTAATATCGAGCCACTATTGTTGAAGAAGCAGAAAGAGTAAGGCGTATGTATTATTTTGGCTGGGGAATAAAATTGTTATGATGAATAATGTTGTTAGTTATTTGTTATTTGTTACAAGTTGAACTTTTTTTTTTCATTCCTAAAACATTCTAACCATTATTACAAAATTGTTTCAAAACATATAAAATAAAATATGTAGCGCTACAGTGGAGAACTTGTGGCATGCCTGAAAGGAAAGAGGGTGCACAAGGAACTCATTATCTGGGGGAGTGAAGACTATAAGAGGAGACTGGGAGACTCTCCAGATAAGATGTGCAAAAGAAAATGTTATGTATGTTACGATTTTCATTTATTGGTATCTTATGCTTTTACCAATTGCCATGGTGAGGAAGGACTGAGTGAAGTTTTAAAGGCACACCTAAAAATGTTGTTGAAATAACTTGTCTGCATTCATTTATGAAAAGGTGTTTTAATGTGTATTAAATTTGAAATGATAATATATGAAAATGATATTTGTATAATTTATTATTATTATTATTAGCCTCTCACTGAGTAGTGAAATACTCACCCCTTTTTCCCAACATTTCAGGTTTTCGATAGGTAAACTTTGTCACCAGATTAAGGGTCGAGTTTTGTATGATAGGCCATCACTCAGAAGCGAGTTCGGTGTCCTAGTATAGATTTTTGTAATGTTGTACGTGTATCCACTAGAAGTAGAAACAATTTTGTATAGAAATTTTGCACATGTAGCCTTATAATTATAAAACTCCTATGAGCTTTGTAGTTATTATTTATCATGATATGTTTTTAATGTCTTGTGCAAAACAAAATAATGTATAAGCCTTATGAAAACTTGGCAGGTTCCTTATGGTAAAAGGACTTCTCGAGAGTGCATGGTAGTTGTTGCGGATTCGATAACAAAGTCGAGGCGTGACAATTTTATTGGTATCAGAGCCTAAGTTTTAAAAGTAGGAAACTAAGCTCAAAGGATGAAATCAATTGGGTTAATGTAAAAGTGTTAGGCCCCAAATCTTTTTTTATTATTTATTAAGCATGAATTGAATAAATTTTGTGGTCTTGTTAGATAAATGATTTTATTTAGAGTTTGATTATTATGCCAAAGTTAGAAATTAATTAGTATATGGTTAAGGCATAAGAAGTTGGATTAAATGAAACAAGGGGGTAGAATTGGAAGATCACTTAAGTATAAAGGTTATAAGACTAAATGGGTGGGCTAAATGAACATTTTACAACCATTAAGAGCATAAATTAGAAGAAAGAAATTGTGGGCTTGTTTGAGAAGAGGGAAGCATCGTGGAAGAGGGAAAAGAAGAAGAAAAGAAAGAAGGAAGCTAAGGGTTTTTGGAGATCTTGAAGAGTTGAAGCTAGACAAGTAAGTGTAAGCATTCTTCTACTCTTGATTTTTTGGATTAACCATGTTTAATGATAGTTAGAAGTTGAATGTGTGTAGGGAGTTGTTAATGAATGGGGTATGGACATGCTTTAATCTTTTAGGGTTAATGATCAAAGATAGATTTTGATGTAATTGTGAATGACATTGTGTTGAAATGGGAATTTTGGCTAAGGGAAGTAGCATTCCTTGGACATGTAATTTCAGAGCAATGAGTGCATGTGGATCTGAGGAAGATAGAGGCAGTTGTGAAATGGGAAGCACCTAAGAATGTAGCTGAAGTGAGGAGTTTCTTGGGTTTAGCCGGATATTACAGGAGGTTTGTGGAGGGTTTATCCATAATAGCAGCTCCACTTACTAAATTGACAAGGAAGAATCAGAAGTTTGTGTGGACAGAGGAGTGTCAGAATAGTTTTGAGGAATTAAAGAATAAGCTCACAACGACACCAATTTTGACTTTGCCTTCAGGTCATGATGGATATACGGTATATAGTGATGCCTTAAGGAAACGATTGGGTTATGTATTGATGCAAAGAGATAGAGTGATTACTTATTCTTCTAGGCAATTAAAGCCTTATGAGATGAAGTACCCTACACATGATTTGGAGTTAGCTGCTATAATCTTTGCATTGAAGATATGGAGACATTACTTGTATGGATTCACCACCAGGGTGTTTACAGACCACAAAAGCCTTAAGTATCTGATGAGCCAAAAGGAGTTGAATATGAGACAGAGAAGATGTTTAGAGCTACTGAAAGATTATGACTTGATAATAGACTACCACCCAAGGAAAGCTAATGTAATAGCGGATGCATTGAGCAGAAAATCAGCGATGGCACAAGTGGAGATAATGTATGTTCCTTTGTTGAAGGAATTAGCCAAACTTCGAGTGATATTGAGGCAAGCCGAATCTGGGTGTATATTGGCTAAGTTTAGGGTAAGGCCAATGCTAAATGAGAAGATTAAAGAATTGCAAGCACAGGATGAGTACTTGAGTAGGCTCAGAGAGGAGATTAAGAATGGCAAACCTTCTTAATAGAGGTAAAGGAAGATGGATTGATGGTGGTAGGTAACAGATTATGTATTCCAGATATGCAAGAGCTGAAAGATGAGATTTTTCATTAGGCTCATAATGCTCCCTATGCAATGCACCCGGGGAGTACAAGAATGTATAGAGATTTAAAAGAGTACTTCTGGTGGAAGGGAATGAAGAAGGATATTGCAGAGTATACTAAAAGATGCTTAGTGTGTCAACAAGTCAAGGTTGAGTACTAGGCACCTTCAGGCAATCTTCAGCCTTTGTCTATTCCTGAATGGAAGTGGGAAAAGATTACGATGGATTTCTTAATGGGGTTACCAAGAACCAACAGGAAACATGATGCAATATGGGTAATAGTGGATAGGCTAACCAATTCAGCACATTTCTTGCCAATTAAACAGACAGATTATTTGAGTGCTTTGGCCAAGAAATATGTGGATGAAGTAGTCAGACTACATGGGATTCCAAGCTCTATAGTTTCTGATAGATATCCCAGGTTCACCTCCAGATTCTGGGAAAACTTATAGGAGGTTTTGGGAACTAAGTTGCACTTTAGTACAGCTTTCCATCCATAGACTGATGGACAATCGAAGAGGACAATACAAACTTTGGAGGCAATGTTGAGAGCTTGTGTCATGGATTTCAAAGGCTCATGGGATGATTATTTTCCTTGAATGAAATTTGCTTACAATAATTCCTATCATTCGGGAATTCAGATGGCACCTTATGAAGCTCTGTATAGTAGGAGGTGCAAAACTCCTATTTGCTGGGATGAGGAAGGTGAAAGGGGGTTTTTAAGGCCTGAATTGGTGCAAGTCACAGTCGATAAGATTAAATTGGTGAAACAGAGGCTTAAAGCAGCTCAAAATAGAATGAAGAGTTATGCGGATGCACTTAGAAAAGAGATGAAATTTGAAGTTGGAGACAAGGTGTTTCTTAGAGCTTCTCCATAGAAAGGGGTTTTGAGGTTTGGTAAGAAAGGCAAGCTTAGTCTGAGATATATAGGCCCTTATGAAATCATTGAGAAGATTGGGCCTTTGGCCTATAAGTTAGCCTTGCCACCAGAATTGTCTAAGATTCACAATGTCTTCCACGTATTGATGTTGAGAAGGTACCGATCCGATCCTTCGCACTTAGTTCAACCTTCAGATGTTCAACTAAGAGAGGATTTGACCTATGAAGAACAACGAGTGGAGATTTTGGATTCAAAGGCAAAGATTTTGAGAAACAAGAATGTGAAGTTGGTTAAAGTTTTGTAGAAGAACCATGCAACCGAGGAAGCAACATGGGAGCCATTAGAAGCGATGAAAGAGAAGTATCCAAACCTCTTCAGTGACTCAGGTAATAATTTCGATGACGAAATTCTTTTAAGAGGGGGAGAAATATTGGGTCCCAAAAATTTATTTATTTATTTATTAAGCTTGATTTGAATAAATTGTGTGGTCTTGTTAGATAAATTATTTTATTTGGAGTTTAATTATTATGCCAAAGTTAGAATTTAATTAGTGTATGGTTAAAGTATTGCATAAATGTTCTAAGGTAAGAAGACTTTGGGTTAATGAAGGAGGGTTATTTTTGGAATAACCAAATGAGTGAAGGGAAAAATGGGAAAAATAGGAATAAAAATGTGTCTTGGCTTAGAATAAGAAGAGAAGCATCGTGGGTGTGGGAAGAAAAGAAGAAGAGGAGAAAATCAAGATAACGCTTTGGAGAGCTTGAAGAGTTGAAGCTAGACAAGTAAGTGTAAACATTCTTCTACTCTTGATTTGTTGGATTAAACATGTTTAATGATAGTTAGAAGTTGAATGTGTATAGGGAGTTGTAAATGAATGGGGTATGGGAATGTTTTAACCTTTTAGGGTTGATGATCAAAGATAGATTTTGATGTATTTGTTAATGACATTGTGTTGAAATAAGCTTGGAAATGAAGCAGAAGAGATGTTTTAGTGTTAAGATGGGTTATATTTGAAAGATGAGAAGTATATAGACGAAGAATGTCGAAAAATGTCTTAGAAATGAGTTTCTGGAAAGGTTCACTGCGGCGAACTCCTAATTTCTCCGCAGCAAAATTTATTTTTCTACGTAGACATAGTTTGGTATTTTGCGCATAACTTTTTGTGTAGACGACCAAATTAAGTTATCTTTGATTTAGTGTAAACTAGAGACATAGGAACACAATTTTTGTGATAAATTAATTTTATAAAGAAATCAATTTTTGTAAGGAAGTTGAGCATAGAATATTATCTCAGTGTAAGAGCAATCTGAAAATGCTTCAAGTATAACTTTCGAATTATTGAACGAAATTGGATGATTTTGGTGTCATTGGAAGCATGAGATAATGGGGAATATGTTTTTAGAAGGAAGTGTTGTCAAATTTATTCATTTACCCGGTCATAAAGGTCATGGAAAAGTTGACCCGAAAATATGGATTTTGAAAGGATTATAGGTCAATTTTAGCTTTTTGATTATTGAAGCCTTATGAATTTCCTTTAAATGTTGCTTAAATGAGAACTTGGTTTGTTACAGGAAACTAAGCAAGCCAAATCCAAGAGCAAGAGGAAAGACAACCTTGAACTTGGATTGCCAAGTGAATTAGGTGGGTAATATATTTATAGTTGTTATATAGTATGGGCAAATTGTCCTGCTTGCTTGTATGCTATGTGTTAAATTGCTTGTTTTAAATTATGACAATTGTTGAAAATGCATTGTGATTGTGATCATGTTATCCTTGAAAAATATCATGGCAATTTGTATAAGTGAAAAGATGAGAAAGCATAAGAAGCATGAGAATATGAAAATGTATGGAAATGAATTGAGCATAAAT
>JAOQMP010062847.1:0-10528 GCA_027563575.1 Erythroxylum pedicellare | reverse complement strand
ATTCACATAATCATCAGTCATACATTACTCATCATTCTAGTTTCATTTAACCAAACCTATAATGATTAATGCCCTACTTACTTGGTTTAACTCCAAAATCTTCAAGAATATAAAAAATCCCTAGCTTCACCAACAACCCACGATCATCATCTTCCAAAAGTGGTAGGATGAGTTTTTGGTAAGAATGAAAGAGAGGGCAAGGTGAAAGATGAGAGAGCTAGAGTCTATGTTAGTGAAGGTGAGAGTAAATGGAGCCAACAAGAAGAAGAAAGCCACAAAAATGGAGAAGAATAAAGTCACAATTGTCAATAAAAAATCACATTTAGAAACAATTATGTTCGGAATGTCAATGAATGCATGTACAATCATTTTCATGTGCAAAAAATTCAGTATTCATATGTATGTGTATGTCATAGTATGCATGAACATGAAATGCATTTCTAATTTCTCAAAGATCTCTTATAAATTCTATACTAGCCTCAACCTAGGTAACAGGATGTTACAATTCTCCCCTCCTAATAAAAATTTTGTCCTCGAAATTCTTACCTAATTGTTCGAACAGGTGGGGATATTGCCTCCTCATATGTTCCTCCGTTTCCTAAGTCGCTTCCTCAGTTAAATGATTCCTCCACAGGACTTTCACCAATGGAATGACTTAGTTCCTCAATTGTTTGATCTATGATCCCACTATCTTGATCGGCTCCTCAATATAACTTAAGTTACTAGCAACCTCAACTCTTGAGCTGGCATCATTTGTGTCAGATTAAATCGGTATCTTCGGAACATACTCACATGAAACACATTATGCAATTGAGATATTTCACTCAGTAACGCCAAATTATATGCCAAAGGTCTTATTCTCTTAATGATCTCATAAGGACCAATATACCTAGGGCTCAACTTACTCTTTTTATCGAATCTCAATACTCCTCTCCAAGGTGACATTCTCAGAAATACTCTATCTCCCACACTGTACTCCATGTCCCTTCTATGTTGATCCACATAACTCTTCTGTCTATCTTGAGCTGCTTTGACTCAGCTTCGGATCGACTTCACTTTGTATACTATATCCTGTATCAATTCTGGTCCTTCATTCATTCTCAAGCCCTCTTTATCCCAATATAATGGCAACTGACATTTTCTGCCACACAGTGCCTCATACGATGCTATCCCGATACTATTGTAATAATGGTTGTGGTATGCAAATTCTATCAGTGCTATATACTGATCCCAAGTTCTTTGAAACTTTAATACACAAGATTTGAGCATATCCTCAACAGTCTTGATTGTCCTCTCACTCTGCCCACCTGTCTGAGGATGAAATGTTGTACTGAAGTTCAACTTCATACCCATAGCAGACTATATGCTCTTTTCAAATCTCGAAGTGAATCTAGGATCCCTGTCTAATACAATGAAAACTGGAACCCCATATAGTCTAACCACTTCATTCACATACCTCTGGGCTAATTGATCAAGTGAGTTATTTTCTCTCACTGGCAAGAAATGGGCCGACTTGATCATTCGGTCCACTACAACCCATATTGCATCATTCTGCCTTGGAGTCCTAGACAATCCCATAATGAAATCCATAGTAATTCGTTCTCATTTCCACTCCAGAATAGGCAACGAATGTAGCTTCCCTACTGGAGCCTAATGCTCAGCCTTAACTTGATGGCATGTCATACATTTGGAAATATACTCCGCCACTTGTTTCTTCATTTCGGGCCACAAAAAATGTTGCTTAAGCGTATTATACATCTTGGTGGTACCAAGATGCATAGCATAAGCGGCCATATGAGCTTCCTCAAGAATTTCCTTTGTCAGATCATCTATATTAGGCACATACAACCTCTTTTTCAACCACAAAGTCTCATCTCTCAACTCAAACTTGGAATCCAGATTCATCTCCACTTTCTTTATAAGCTTCACCATATTGAGATCTTTCCTCTGTACTCTTCTGATCCTATTATGTAACATCAACCTAAGCTTCAATGTAGCAATCAAGGCCTCATCTTGCTCTAGATTCAATTCCACATTCAGAGCTCCCAAATGAATCAAATTAGGTAACCTCGATAACTGAATTTGAGCTATACTAGTATTAGATTTTATGCTCAAACCATCAGCCACCACATTAGCTTTCCTCAGGTGGTACTCAATCCTGTATTTATAATCGTTAAATAACTCAATCCATTTCCTTTATCTCATGTTTAACTCCTTCTGACTCAGCAGATGCTTCAAACTCTTATGATCAATATAGATCTGAAATGTCTCTCCATACAAGTAGTGTCTTTATATCTTTAGAGCAAAGATAACTGCAGCTAACTCTAAATCATGCACTGGATAATTAATCTTATGAGACCTTAATTGTCTCGATGCATAGGCTATTACCTTGCTATAGTGCATTAGTACACATCCCAATCCTTGATACGAAGCATCACTATACATCACATATCCTCCAGTCCTCGATGGAATGGTTAACACCGATGCTGTAGTCAACTGATGCTTCAGCTCCTTAAAGCTCTCTTGACATTTCTCATCCCATCTGAACACTACGTTCTTTCTCAGAAGTTTTGTCAGAGGGGCTGAGATCAATGAAAACCTCTCGACAAATCTCTGGTAATATCTAGCCAATCCTAGAAAGCTTGATATTTTAGACACATTTCTCGGAGCTTCCCAATTCACCACTGCCTCTATCTTCTTTGTATCTACCTGTATACCTTGTCCAGTCACTATACGCCCCAAAAACACTACTTAATACAGCACAAACTCACATTTAGCAGACAACTGTTTTTCCTCATAATCTGTAGTATTACCCTCAAATGTCTGGCATGCTCTTCTCTATACTTTGAAAACACCAAAATATCATCAATGAACACTATCACAAAGCGGTCCAGGTAGGGTTGAAACACCTTATTCATCAAGGACATAAATGTTACTAGGCCATTAATTAAACCAAACGACATTACTAAAAATTCGAAGTGCCCATACCTACTCCTGAATGCACTTTTAGGTACATTAGTCTCTTCTAGCTTTAACTGATAGCACCCCGATCTCAAATCCAGCTTAGTAAATACCTAAGCTCCCTGCAACTGATTAAGCAAGTCATCAATTCTAGGCAACGGGTACTTGTTCTTTAGTGTCACCCGATTCAGTTACCTATAATCGATTCATAACCTCAAAGTTCCATCCTTCTTCTTTACAAATAATACTGGAGCTCCCTATGACAAAACACTGGGTCTAATATCCCTTTTTTAGCAACTCCTATAGCTGAGTCTTCAACTCCTTAAGTTCCTTGGGTGCCATCCTATATGGAGGAATAGATATAGGAGTTGCACTCGGAACTAAATCAATTGTAAACTCTGTCTCCCGATCTAGAGGTAAACTAGACAGCTTGATGGGAAACATATCCAGGAATTCCCTAACTACGGGAATGCCCTACGTAATCTACTCAGCTCTAGTATCAATGGCGTGGGCTAGATAAGCCTCACATCCTCCTTGCATCAACCTCAATGCACTCACAAATGATATCAACTTGGCTGGCACTGCTTGACTAATTTCTCTGAAGATCGCTCTCGACTGACTGAGAGATTCTAGTACTACCTCCTTGGTATAGCAGTTCATGATAACCCTATGAGCAGTGAGCCAATCCATGCCTAAGATAATGTCTATCTCTCTCAACTGTAGTATAATAAGGTTTGCCTCTAATACTGCTTGATCAATCCGAATTAAGCATCTTTTGCAAACTTCTCCTAGCACTGTAGTACTACCTATTTGTGTACTCACTTCTAATCTATACTTTAACTGCTCTTTATCACTATGTAACTTAAATGCCAGATTTGGTGCGATGAATTAATGCGTAGATCTTGGATCTAGCAATACAAATGCTTCATGAGCATAAATAAATAGCTCACCTGCAATGGCATCTGAAAAGTCTTGGGCCTCCTGCCTAGTCATGGTATAGACTCTAGTTTGGGACTAGGGTCGGTTGCTTCGCACCTCAGTCCTGACAGAAGGACTCCTAGAGCTCACTCTACCTCTCCCATGGCCTCTCTGTCCAGTCCCACTACCTCGACTCTGCTGAATAGTGGCTTCACTTACGGATCCACCTCTCATACTCGATTGGGCTCCAGCAATGACAAGACAATCTCTGATTCTGTGCTCCAGAGAGCCACATTGAAAACATGCTCCTAATAGTGTCCAGCACTCACCACCGTGCTTCTTCCCGCAATGCTCACAAAAGGGCAACTGACTCTGCACTATGCCCCTTCCACTGCCTGACTGTACAAAACCACCCCTCTGTCTAAATCCTGAATGTCTTGATCCAGCTGGTGGTCTGAAGGCTTGATTTTGACACTTATTAAATCTCCTGCTAGAACCACTCTGACTCTCACTGGATCTCTTCACTCTGGATCCTTGCCCAGAGTCTGCTTGTCCCTCTCTCAGTAGTTGCTCAATTCTGATCGAAGCATCTCTCAACTTTGTGAAACTACTAAAGTTTGAAATTGCCAACCTTGTTCTGATCTCCATACTCAGCTTATCCTCAAACCTCCTACATTTGCCTTCTTCGATAATAATCAAAGCAGTGACATACCCCGTTAACTTATTAAACTGGATCTCATATTCTGCCACTGACATCCTACTCTACTTCAAATCCAGGATCTCCTTCATCTTCCTGTCTAAATAGATCTTGGGCATGTAGTTCTCCTTGAAAACCCTCAGGAAGTCTTCCTACTTCAGTTTGCAAGGCCTGGTGGTATTGTCTGAAATAGTCTTCCACCATTAGTAAACTAGGCCTTGCAATAAGGACACTACAAAGTCAAACTTCTTGTTTGGCTCGTAGTCCATCTGATCAAAAACTCTCTCTATCCTTTGTAGACATCCATCGGCCTCCGTTGGGTTTGTATTTTTGTAGAAGTTCACAGCCTCCTACTTTCGCAGGCTGTCATACATCCTTTTCCTTGTTTTGGGAACTCTAGGAGGCATCTCCTTTGGTCGAGTACTGAAGACTCTCTACTAGCTCCTATAGATCCTAAGTCAGCTGATTGCCCCACTTGATCACCTATGGTGGATGACTTATAATAACTACTAACTCCAATCATTATCTGCATTCCTCACGATAATTCATGCTTAACATTCCTAGATATCCAGATGGATGCCAACAATGCTCTGATGCCACCCAATGTAGCACCCCCATTACCCTAGGGTATGTACCCGAAACACCCTTAGGATATTCCAGAACATAACCTATGATAATGGTGTGCTACGTTCAATCCTAACATTCACTTAACATGACATCATCTCTCTTTATGCTCTTATAAGACATCATCAAGAAAATCACAATATTTTAAAACCAAAATTTTCCTCTTTTCATTTCATAAAACTGAATATTATACATTGTATCTTTCAACATCTATACATATACAACATCATAGCCTAATACAAAATGTGCTACATGAAAGAGGAAATACACAAAATCTATCTAATCATTCCAATCCCAGCTGACTGACCTTTGATCCATTTCTTCCTTTTTCCTAAAAATAAAAGATTATACTTCTTGTAGCGTCTCTCAATAGTTAAAGTTGTCTCTAGGTCTTGAAAAGTCAACGTTGCAATTTTGTGAGTTTTGCAAACTCAATGAGGTAACGACTCCGGTCACAACTACCTTTATCTTTCATGCATTCATGTATTAGAATGCTTCACGTTCATATATTCTTAGACACATTCATAGCAACTATCATCGAATTTAGTCTGACAGTCAGAAATCACATTTATAAGCACTTATTTCATTAAGTTCACATACAAGAAGCACTTCAATATCACATTTATGTATCACAAGTTATGAACCTTCGATGACTGGAATTCAACAAATAAGTCACATTCATAAGCTAATTCAAATCAGAAATTAAGCAAACAAATAATTAAGTGAGACTATCTAGGTTACTCACAGGTCACTCCCAAAGCTAATGCCTGGAAGTTCTAGCAACGTCTGAATGTTAATGTTCCAGTTGCTCCTCTATATCACACAATAAACACATATCACAATTTGCACAATTATAAGTGTTTATTAATGCACATGTATGTATATGAAGTATGCATAATGCATGTTCAATGAAAATTTCGGGTATCACTCTATTATTATCATCATGTAAATATTTGTATTACTAAACTCACATAAGTACCATGTATACTTATGGTTTATACTTCAATAAAAATCCTTAGAATCCCAACTCATAACTCATTTGATCAAATCCAGATTTTTCCTGAAACATATCTTCAGGTCTACAGTTCATGATCAACCGTACAATGAAAACAAAGTAATTTGATCCACTTTCTTTTTGAGAACTATCCTCCTATCTCTTAAGTTTCTAATGACACCAAAATCATTCAATTTGGTTCAGTATTGTGAAAGTTATACTCCAAACATTTTCGGACTATTTTTATTTTGAGACAGTACCCTATACTCAAATTCCACCCCGAAATTGAAATTCTTAGATACCGAATTAAAATTTTATTTCTTCAAATAATTTTTATCCCTATGTCTCTAGTTTACTCCAAATCAAAAATCATTCCATTTGAATAACTACATAACAAGATATGCTCAAAATACCAAAATATGCTCAATGTAGAGAAAAGTTCGCCGCTGCAAACTCCTCCTGGGAGGAATTCCCGCAAAAATCTCACAAGTTCTCCGTGGAAAAACCAAGAGTTGGCTTTGGTGAACTTTACCTGAGAGTAATCTTAGCTAAATCTTTCAAGTTCGTCGCGGTGAAGCAAGGAGTTTGCCGCAACAAACTTTCATAGAAGCATACCCAAATTTTCAACTTCATGAGAGATTTTGAGACTCTTAGAGACATAATTTAAATTCGATGTCTTAATGAAAAATGTATCCATATATCTCTAATTTAATCTAATTTAAGAATCATCTCATTTGGATAACTAGAGAAAAAGTTATGGCTAAGGGAATGAAGAATACTCAGTGAACATACTACTGCTACATTTTCCAGATCATCATTTTGACTCCATCTTTTACCCTAACACATCTTATACTAAGATCACCTTTTTTTTTACTTCATTTGCTCCTCATTCTTTACTCCATTTCATCTCAAAATCATTAATCAATAAGACATTATCTAAATTTGATCATTAACCCAAAAATAGGATATGTTCATGTACCTATTCATCAATAATCAACTACATCTTATCATTCATAAATTCCTATTCTTTTTGTAGCACTCCACCCTCGCAATACACGTACCTGAAATTCTAAGTGATCTCTAAGTGTGAATCCCGTAAGGGTGGCATGGTAGAATGGTCAAATTCTTGAAAACTTAGTACAAATTTTTTTTAAAAAAAATCTCACCACGTATACGGAAAATAATAATCAAATTTGGGCCCATTCTTTTCTTTCATAACATCAAAATCACATTTATTATTATGAAACTCAAGTTCATTCTCATTTACAAACCTTTCCACTTTGGAAAGTTATTACAAAACAGAATATTCACATATACATGTTACAGTCATTAAACAACTCATCAAAATTTCACTAGTCATTTGGTCCCATTACAGATACAAAACATTTAAAATCATAATGTCATTTCATTATAAAAACAGTCGCATACACATTGTACAAAAATTTCGGAATACCTGATTTGATATAAAACAAACACAGACACAAACTAATCCCGACCTCCACCTCTTACTTGAATGCAGTGGCTATACTCCCGTTTTCCCAATAAGGCAACTCTTTTGAGCCTAAAAAATATTGCAAGTTTTGGGTGAGTTTTGCGAACTCAGTGAGTGACCATCCTCGATGACTCATTCAATCACATAACACATATAATTCATAAAATCACATTCATTTCAGAATCACTTTAGACATATTTCACATTCAGAAATCATTCAAACTATTTAAATCCTACATATCACACGCATATGCAATGCTTATGAGACTCACTTTTAATTTGTTACTTTGTTGTGATCGAGTGCCTATAACTGCCCCGTATCTATTGTGAATACCGGGCTCATTAATAACTGTCCCGTACCTGTTGGAGATACTGGGCTTATTTTACATAGTGAGCCTTTGGCTCTTTTCCACGTTCTGAGCTTTAAGCTCTTTTTTTGTGGTACTCCGGTCACAACTTCCTTTTTGTTTCATGAATTTATGTAATGGAATGCATCACATTCATAAAATTTCAGTCTATCACATGCTTTCGGATTCACATTCACTTTCATATTTATCATAGGACTGTGGTCTGGCATTCAATATAAAGGTTGAGAAACACTTTTTCAATCAAATACACATTCACATTTTTCTTCGAAACTTGGTCCAGAATTCAACAATCAAGTTGAGAAAACACATAGTCAGTCCAATTCACATTCAACGAGTACTTCCAATATTATGCATGCATCAAATGTCTCGGACTTTCAAAGTCTGGAATCAACACAATCACATTCACAAAATATTTCAATACATAATTTAAACAAGATAACTATTTAAAGCAAGACCATCTAGGTCGACTTACAGTACGCTTCAGATTAGCATTAGCTCCCACGATCCGGAAACGTTTAGATGTGGATGTTCTATCCTATGTATTAACATCATGCAATACACATTTACACACATTATTAATTGCACAATCATATGGACACTCAATCACACACACATATATATGTGTTGTTTATAATGCATGCTCAATGACAATCCTGGGTATATTATCTAAATTCACATCTTATGCACATTCTCATTTTATAATTCATATATGTGCTTGTAGTACCCAATTCTCATTCACATTCACTAAATACACATTACTCAACTCCTTTGAATTATAAGGATTACAATCATATGAACATCTTCATTCACGTTACACTCATGTCTTTGGTACTTTGATATTATCCCTTCATTCGCTAAGTTTTAACCTCCATTTTGGCTTCAAACATATCATACATTAGTCACATAATCCAAGGATCATTCTAGGTTCCATTTAAGACCTATTTAAGCCTCAATTAGGATCACTTAACCTATGAATGTCTGTTAGGCGGACATCCATTCTCGTTAAACGGACATTTACAAGTCACTTACATAAATCTTTAAATTTGATCCTCTATATGTCAGAATGCCTTCTCGGGGCCTTCATAGAAGTTGTAGATCTCAAATTCTTCTTAAAAACAATATCTAAATGACCTCAATCTGAGTTCTACAAGAAAATGTATGCCTCTTTCACCAACGTTTGTCCAATTGCATCATAATTTCCAAATTTCTACCTCTTTACTTATTACATTCAACATCATATGCTTGATCTATCGTTTCTAATTTAATTTCTCATCATTTCCCCATTATTCTAATTCCAATTTAACTCAATATCATGCATAAACAAATTATAATCCATGATTGATCATGAACACTAAAATCGAACATATACATATATTCATTCATCATCAACTTCCTGCACATATTCAACTTCATTTCCAGTTTCATTTCACTTCTAATTATAACCTTAATTATTTCCATTTTAAGATATCACATTGCTAAATTTATTTATCTCTAGACTCATTTTATTTCATCACAAAAACAACTAAAGAGATTCACATTAATTCATCGAGAAAACAAAATAAGAACCCATTATGCATCCAGTTTTTCTGCACTTTTTCCCTACACCTAATATTTAACTTCAAGTCAAAATTAGAAACTCTTAATGACAGAATTTGAATTCGATGACTTAATTAAAAATGTATCAATATGTCTATAATTTAATCCAAATGAAAAATCATCTCATTTGGATAACTACAGAATAAGTTATTGATAAAATACAGAAGCATATTCAGAGGAAAAAGTCACTGCTAACATTTTGTTCCAGCACACTTTAAACACCATTCACTCATTCAATCCAACATTATGTCTTTCCCTAATCTATCATCCATAAAAATACCAAAGCAAGACATGAATTTATCCACATTTTCAATTCAGAGTTTTGCATATACCCATCCTCAATTTATGAACATTTAACCTCTAACTATCATCAACATGCTTCATTCATCAAAGCCATGAAGAGTTATAGGTTACTTACTTGATTTAGCTTCAATGCCTTCAAATCACCATGAAACCCTAGCTTTCTATGGCTTCATACGATCATCATTATTGAAGGGGGAATATGCTATGTTTTCCTTGTAACAAGAAGGGATAGTAAGGACCTTAAAGTGGTGGTGTCGGATTTAAAAAAAAATAGCATAAAGAGGTTGGGTTATGAGAATGAAAATGTCGTGGGTTAAGAGAAGAGAAGAAGAAGAAGATGTAAGCATTTGGACAAAATAAAATGAAAGATGAGATGGTCTATCAACATGATAACATGGGTTACTAAATGTGGTGTGGCAAGTGACACTTGTCACTTGCCACATGTCATTTTCTCATAGTCTTCTTCTGGTCTTTTAATTAGCTAGTCCATTTGTTTCCCAATTCTAATATAATTTTCTCCCAATTTTCATTGAAACTTGTCATTAAATCTTAATGTCACATATTAAAATTTCTACG
>JAOQMP010062836.1:0-10529 GCA_027563575.1 Erythroxylum pedicellare | reverse complement strand
AATTATAAATAAAATAAGAAATTGATCATTTTATTTATTAGGATTGTTATATAATAAATAAATTTTATCA
Source organism: Erythroxylum pedicellare (assembly GCA_027563575.1). Classification (NCBI taxonomy): domain Eukaryota; kingdom Viridiplantae; phylum Streptophyta; class Magnoliopsida; order Malpighiales; family Erythroxylaceae; genus Erythroxylum; species Erythroxylum pedicellare. Next base: position 10,459 of record JAOQMP010062836.1, on the reverse strand, counting down.
AAGACTTAATTTACTATCATATTAAACTTAGAGGTGGTAGTAGGCCCTAGGACCAATTATAACCTAAAAAATAAGAATAAGATCCCAACCAAACCAAAGGTCAATTGAGTCAAGCCAAGCCTGGAAATTGTATAAAAATATTTATCTTTTTAATTTATAATAACAAAACGATTTTATTTCTTTTTAAAGATTAATTAAAAATTAGTTGAGCTTTGGAGTGAGTTTGGCTAGATTATTGAACCTGAGCCCATACTAAGCCTAAAAACTAAATTTTTTAAAAAAATCATAACCTTACTTCCTGGTCAACTTCACTTAAGCTCATTGACTTCTGGTTATTCCTATGCCAAATTGTCATCATTAATTAAACTAACAAATATATTGTTAATAATTAGCAAATATATCAATTATTAAATCTAAATAAAATAATTAATATTACGTAACAATATTATTATTTTAATGTAAATAATAATATATAAATATGATAAATTACAAAATCAATTTGTCTACACATACCATATATTTTGTGTTGCTAATTTACAATCATTCCTTTATGACGTGGTTTCCCATGTGTCTAAAAAATGTCACATCACTCAAAGTTAATGACATAACTTAATAGAATTATTGGTCCCTAATGGCACCCAAAAGGGAATAAATTGGATATTAATGAATTTAAGTTTTTTTAACTTAATAAAGACATTTAATTAATTTTGAATTGAATGACGAAATGCGATGGAAATTTAACTAAGCTTAATAAATTAACTAAGAATAAGGTAAGGAGTTGAGTATAGGGAAGATAAATTAGAAATTGATTTTATAGTAGTTCAATAAGCAAACTGTTAGTCCCTAATGACACCTAAAAAGGTGGGAGTGAAATGGGAGTTTATAAATTTTAACAATTTTTATAATTAATATACTCAGTTAACAACAATCAATATAAATAAGTATGAGGACGGTACTTAATATAAATTAATCAAACAAATGAAAAATAATCTAAAGATGATAAGGAGGAGAGAATGTAAATTGATTTATAGTGTTTCAACAGATAACCTTTTCTTACGTTTACTTCTAAAACTCTTCTTACAATTCTACTATTATTCTTCTTATAAGGGAAATAATAATCTTTATACAATGTTTCTTGGTAAAAAAGGCACCCTTCTTATAATCTTCTTCAAAGGTGAAGAGAAACCTTAATCCCACTTGGAACACTCCTAAGTACAATATTCAATACGCCAACAATGTATTATAAGTCACAAATATTTTGCTTATTCACTTAATAACTCAAAATTCGTTCACACAAATATAAGACAATGATGCTTAAATGATTGAAAAACTCTTTGAAATGTGTGTATATAACATCTAGAACTTATTGATGCTAAAACCAATGAGAAAACACCTATTTATAGTTTTTCGGGACCCCTATTAACCATTAGAGCCTAGAATTAGCTATTATAATGACTATATAGGGCACAATAGTTGATTAGTACAACATTAAAAACTCCAAATTCAATAGCCATTGGAACACTGACGATCTAGTATACATATTAATTGACTAATATGGCACATTAGTCAACCAACACATCAACCAATGTTATAACAAACTCATACTACATCAAATTTAATAACTTTAACCTATATTGGTTGACCATTAACTCATATTGGTCAATTAATCACTAAAAAAATTATTTTCAAACCTTCTATTTCTTAAACTCAGTTTGATTAATTCAAATATGAATTAAACATGTTCCAAAATGTTTCTGAAAGCTTTTCTTAAAGAGCAGAAGGCTTTTATATAAAAACTAAAAACTTCAATTCCTTTTGGATCTTCAAATTAAAATTAATAATACGAAATGTAAAAATGATCTTAATGAGCCTTGACCTTCTTTTGTTCTTATTTTGTTCTTTAACTCATTAGTTGCAAACTTCAACTTCCCTTGTTTAAGTTCAAGCATTATTTTCTTGAGTTTTTGACTTCGCTTTGTTCTAATATCTCTTTTCATCAAAATAATAAACTTATTAGTAGTAATTATATTTTTTATCATCAAAAAATCAAGTCGAACCTCACTTTGTTAAAAAATCTCCCCTTTTTTTGATGATGAATAATAAATACTTAATAGATTATGTTTTATTATGATATTTAGTGTTTTTCTTGTTTATTTGAGAGTTTTATGTTGTTTTTAGTGCTTATTTGGTTCTTAATGTGTCTTTAGGTCTCGATTACTTTCGTGGATTAAAAGGAGAAGAATTAGGGCAAAATCGGGATAGAAAATGGAAGAATTGAAACTATGTTAGAAGGACATGCTTTTGCTAGTGAAGGACATAATCATGTAAATAATGTACACGACCATATGAAGGACTATATAAGCCTTTGTGAGTATATATAGAGTCACATTGTTTTGTTCGTATAAGGGTGGACAGGCCCGAATAAGTCATGTACACAACCGTGTCCATTATCCTTGTAAGCTTTTAAGAAAGTGTCTACATGCAAATTTGAATAAAAATTTGAGCGACTAGGTAGTCACATAGCTTGTGTGGTGGTAAAAAAAGAAATGCTTTTTGGGAGAGAGATACTATTTCACCAATCAAGACACATGTATCTGATATATTCATACCAATTCATCAACAAAATCTAAAAGAGAGGGATTCAAACCCTCAACATGAATAAATCACATAGCAGATTAATGATAGACTTTTAGTTTTTCTACATTTATATACCTATATTTAATTTATTTTTCTTGTTATTTAAGAGATAGTATTTTGGTAATTAATTTACTTCAAGTGTGTTTTTAGGTGATAATTGCCTTCACAAGCTAAGAGGAGATGTACTCGAGTGAAATTGTGGCATGGAATGGAACAATTGAAGAAATTGTGGAGATACTCAATTGTGTATAGTGATCATGTAAGTCACTGTAAATGTGTGGAGCTTCAAAGACACAATTCTTGCCTATGTAGAGTTACACGCCCATGTATGTTGACATACAAGGCCATGTATTTTACCTTTATAAGTCTATATAACCTTGTAAAGTCACAAATTAAGGTGTTTTTGGATATAAACAATCACATACATGATTATGTAAGGGTCTGTGTAAATCCCACAAACGCTAGTTTTTAAATATATAAGGATAATAAGAAGGCTACATTAAGGGAGGCAGAATAGTAGCATTTGAATTTAGAAAAAAGGCAAAAAAAAAGTCATCAAAGACACATAAAAAGGAAAAGTAAGAACATAAAAAATACTTTACACATTATAAAGAAAAAGATCAAATAGTGGAAACATATACGACTTCTAAATTTTTTTGGAAATCAAATTTCGAGAAAAATCATTTAGGCATGCATCAAACATAAAATTAGCACAATTATATCACATAAAAATATTTTTAAGGTTCTAGAACCAAAATATAAACATATAAAAACATCAAACAAAACAAATCCTTCAATTTCTGGAAAACTATCTAGATTTGAAAATTTGTTTGATAAAATTATTAAATTTTTTAAATAATTCTACAAAAGTTACAAAGGTATAAAAACATCCCAAATATGTTCACATAATTTATCCAAAATCAAATTCCACGAAAATCATGTGTAACCTCATCAATTTAGCCAATGGACATCACATGCCCAGTATAAACACAAATTTCATGCATGTTCTTCTAAAATAAAAATTAAATATTTTAATCACATTAAAAATATTTTAAATCACACTGAATCATTCATTTACATATTATTAACAGATTGGTGAAACAAAATCGTGAAAACCATTTTTCTATAATTAATTTCAAACAAAACATTATAGGACCCTAAGCTATCACAACTATGAAAATAATTTTCACATGTCATGTATTCTACATCTAACAAGACATATAATGTCTCTGATACCACTGTTAGGTTTCGATAATATATATCATACATAATATATATCAAATATATGCAACACAAAATAAATCAGAACCTCAAAAACTAGATCTACTCATGCATATAGATATAGAAAAATAAAAACATGAAAGTCTGCATGAAGATAGAATGATGAAACCTCACTAGAAGATGACTAGAATTCTTTCTTTGTGCTAGAGAAGCCAAGAACTGTTGAGAGAGTTATAGAGAAAAAAATGTATGTGTAAGAAAAAGAACCTTTCTTTTTCTTTTCTTGTTTCTTACACAAGATGCACGGAAATCTTCTCAATTTTCTACACCATTTGGCCTTCCATAACCCCCATCACTAATCAAAAGTTATGGGAAGTTACTAGTCATGAATAATATGAATTAATAGAATTTATGAGAAGCTGATGACCTTGAATAACATGCATTAATGGAAGTTATGAGAAATTAATGACCATGAATAGCATGCATTAATGGAAGCCAACAACACTTGTTTCTAGTCCATTCCAAGCAACATTTTCTACCACGATCACATCGTGATACAATCCTGAAACAATCTCTTATATCTTGAATCACCATTTAGGACCTTTTTACTCATCCTTCGGACCTCCTATCTGTGTGACCTATTAGGCTCTTAGTTATATTGGCCACTTTAATTAATACATAATTCAAGTAAGTCAAGAGCGGCATCTAGTAACACTTCATGACCCCCAATTCCATACACAATGTTGCCATGCAATTCTTCCTTTTGCCATCTGTACCCTACTTGGTTCAAAGTATGGTCCAAGTGCCAACTCCCACTAGATTGATTATGACACATCTAGTTCATGTGTTATTAGATCTTGTCCTGAGGATCTCATTACTCTATATATTATTAAAGACTCTCTTTGTGACACATATCTGCTCTGGCCAGAGACTCACGAGTAATGACCCTGATAAGAAGCCTTAGGCATCATCTCTTTTTATCAGGAGCCGTGAATCCTTTGTTGGCTACTCAATTAGCTCTTAATACCTCAAGTTGTACCCAATCACCACGTTATGAGTAGCCCCTGAAAAGTACCGATGAATAGAGACAAAGCACAGGACCAGTATTTAAGATATCCTTAAGCTCCTCGAGTTAAAGGATATTTGTACCATTGCTATAATGAGACTGTCATTGACACTAGAATAAAATATCCATATGATTATTTCATAGTAGGTCAATCTAATGTACTTCTTACTTTTAGTAAACATCCACATGTTAACTCTAAACAACTCATGTCTATAGCTTATGAGATCTACTATTTAATCTAATTAAGGAGTATAACATGTGCTACTCTATCGGGATTAATGATATCTCATCTTTCTAATCCTATGACTGGGGAAAGTTTAGATATTAACATAATTGCACATAATAGGAATCTCATTATCATGATGTCCTCTATGTTATTTTTTGTATCAAGGACTTTATTAAATCAATTTAAGATCAACATCAATCCATAAATATATGAACATCAAAATAATGAAAAATGCCTTTATTAATCATAAAATGATTTGGACAATAAGTGCTAAAGGTGATTGCCTTTAGAGCACTTCTCTAACAGGTTCAAAAAATATTCCCAAAAAGTTAAAATTAGAAAAAGAGTCATATGTTGGAAAAGATGAAATTCGCTAGAATTGTTGTTTGTGTTCTCTATCACAATCGTGATAATCAAGTCACAATCATGACCTCTTTCTATACTTCCAATTTTTTACGTTTCTTCAATTCCCTATACACTCAAACACACATCACACACCTCTTGAAACATAAAATTAAGATCTAAATCAGGCTCAAAACCACAGAAACACTTAAAATATAAACAATCACTAATAATAACATAATTCTAAGCCTATATACATGATAATCATTTAAGAAATACTCAGATGCACATTTAAACATCTATCAAAACATTGTATAATTTACACCTATCAATTTCATTTGAATTCTTCTCCTTTTGGTTCAAGAAGGCAATTATCAACTACAAATGCACCTGAAGCAAATTTAGTACCAAAAATACTATAAAACTATTAAATATATAAAAAAAGCATTTATGAAACATCACCACACTAAGCTTTTGCTTGTCCTCAACATAATCTAAATTACTAATCTTACACACATCCATCCCTTATTAACCCCAACATTTCTATCCACACTCTAAATCATCATATCACATTGATGAAATTAACATACAATGGGATTCAAATTATCCTAGAACTAACCTTCATAAGTTAATATCAATAATAATTACATCGATAATCTTTTTGAAATCAAAAGCATAATTTTTTACAAACTCTTTAAGGTTTCACTCAATGCAACTCTCAACTCAATACATAGTAAAATTCTTAACTATAAGCTTGCAATATTATCATATTTCCACCACTTGTTAGTAAAACTAGAAACAAAAATTGAGAGTTCTTACTATAAGGTTATAATGGGATTAGGTAAGTTATGATTGGGATTAAAAAAAAAGGGTGATAAAATTGAAGGAAATTTACAAAAACAACATTATAAGAAACTTATTTCTTCATATTATATAGGTCCTTCATACTGTAAATCCAATGGTACCATAACTTTAACACTTTTTTTCAACACGAGTATTCATCATGTACCAACAATTAAAAAACTACTGAATCTTTTGAAAATCTAAGACAATCAAGTAATGTAAATAACCTTCAGGGTTTAAGTTAATAAAAAGACTTTAAGAAAGATAAGTTAAAAATTAATATTGGGGTTATAATCAATAAAAAAGCCTAAGGTTCAAAATTGGTCACTCCTAAGGGATAAAATATGGTAGGGTAATTATTAAGGAAATAGGCTAAACAAATGTTAAGTCTAAGTGCCTTTATAACTTAATACTTCTAATTTAACAAATATGGTTTCAATATGAATAATAAATGCAAGTTCTATAATTATTCAACTATGCATAATAACAAACATTAAAGAATAAAAGAGATTAAAAAATGATGTATTTGATATTAGGCTTAAAAGCTCATAAAAACTGGACATTATGTGTGTAAATAATATGCAAATTTCATTCAAATTGACTATCTTAATGATTACTAACAATATGACTTATAAAAGCAAGTTTATTCTAACTTTCATTATTTTGCATAATAATTCAATTCAATAATCAAAAACAATTTCAAGTATTTGTGGACATATTGTTGAACAAGTTTTATATATAATAAAACTTCCAATATCTATAAGTATATGGGTTATAAACTTGTAGTATTGCAAGGTATTGATCCCATGAGGAAATAAGTAAAAATAATTGAACCTAACTTTTTCTAAAGTAATAAAATATTATTTTAGTGAAATAATAACATAAAATAAAAAATCAAATAAAAGCAATCAAATAATGAATATCAAGTGAGCTGCCATAATTATTTAAGGATGATCAAGGATGAATGTATAGAATTTATTCTTTCATTACTTTGTTCCCCTAATAATTATTGATTCAATTATGTGTCAATCCTAGATTTTCTAAAGTTTTGATTACTCTCCCACAAAATCTAGCCAACTAACCTAGTTAATTAACCTACTAATTGAATACAAATATTCTACATTTTTTAATCTCTTAATTGATAAAACTTTCCTAATGTTTCAGTTAGATTTGAAGCTATCTATTGAATAATCAAGTTCTTAAACAATATCTCTCTTTGAATGATAGTTGATTTGTTAATTTCATGAATTTTTAAACTACCAACTCTCATTGTGCAATTGAAATATAGTACTTTTAACTCATTCTTTTGATTTGTTGTCAAAGTACATGCATGCAAATTTAACACAACACCAGATTATTGTATTGAATTAATAAAGATCAAATTCACAAAATAACTATGAAACAAACCTTAATCTGGAAATTAGAACATCATAAACATAATAGACATTAGGAAATTCAATTTACACATAAAGCATTACAAAAATAACGAAGGAGAAAGAAAGAAAAACTCTATTTAGAGCTTGATTTGGAAAATTCTGGATATCTTTCTCAATCTTTGTTTGATCCACTTTTATAAGATGGTGGCTCCTTTTTAAGGCTTTATAAGTTTATTAACTAGTCTCTCAGGTTTATGGGGGTGTAACTAAGGTGTTCACCCTTCAATTGGTTCTAAAAAATCCCTTGAACCTTAAAATAGATGGAAAAAGTCATGTTTAGGAAGAGCCTATAATGATCATGACATTACAGTCACGATTGTGACTTCTTTTTTGTCAAGATCATGACATGAGAGTCACGATTGTGGCTTTGCCCATGCAACTCCATACACATCCAACTCTCTTATTCTTCACCTATTTGATTTCCAACACTAACAAACACATCAAACACCTCAAGAAACATGTAATTAAGAATGAAAACGTTCTCTAAACCACACAAACACTTAGAATATAAATAAATACTCACATTAACACAATTTTAAGCCTATACATTCAACAATCATCTAATAAACACCAATAAACATAATAAAAAACCTATCAAAACATAGTATAAAGTACACCAATCAAATATTTTAACTAATTCAGGATATCATTTAATAAAATGTAATGAAAAAGATTATAAAAAACTTAAGAAAATTATAATCCCTTCCTCACAATTAAAACTGTACATTGTCCCTAATGTGCATAATATAAGCACATATAATAAAAAGGAAGAAAGAATAAGAAATTAATTACTTCCTTGTGTAATAAGAATTTCATAATTATGATTTTGTTGAGGGACCCATCCGATATTAGATACAATTACCCTTAAAAATATAAGTAAAAGGGGTAAACAAATAAATGAAAATAAAGAAACATGATACATAAATTGGAAATAAAGATGACTTCAAATAATAATGTGTTAATGTTTAGACAAAAGAAAATAAGAAAAATAAAAATAATAAGAAAATAAAAAACAAATTACATCCCTCAACCATGTTGTGACTTTGGCATGACTGTCGATTAAGGGTTTTCGGATCATATAGCCTCAAAATATGAAGGAGCTGACGATGATGTACCTACTCTAGATGGTGGACGTTAAAAATTCATTCCTTGATGGCTTGCCATTTTTAATAGAAAGTCTACCATCCGTTTAATAGAGGTCTTAAACTGTCTTATCTGCTTCACAATCTTTTCTTATTGTAGTAGGATAGTCTTTGTGCACCAATGAGTTTTGTTATGTGTCTCTCCAGCTCAGATATCTTCAGCTAGTCCCATTATGGTGTCTGCACCTTAGATACTTTGGTACTATTATCCTCCTATTCAACACTTCCTAAATGGGATGGTGATGAAAGTGGTTTTGGTGGCTACTCCATTGTGTGTGGAACCTCCCTAGCTCCTCTCAATGCTTTTGGCTCATTGGAACCCTAATTAGGTAGTAGATATTATCCGTCAATCCTTACCATCTACTCACTATATGCATGTGCTTCATTACATCTAAGTTTAGTGTTAATATAGTGCCCACCAGTCACAACATTAGTAGTTGGATGTAGGAAGAGCCCATCTTGCATGCAAGTCTAGTTATATAAAGCCTAATATAGATTATGTTGACCTTCTTTTTATTTGACGCAAGTTAAAGTGGACTACTGTGTCTCAAGTTTATTGACGTCCTCTTGCTCATGCTCTAGAGATAAAACACATCTAAGTTCTTAACAATTCCATGGATGTCACCCCATTCAATTAACGTGTGACTTAGCACTCTATGGATATATGTAAGCATTAGGTGTTGTAGAGATGAGGCTTTGGATTTTCTCTGATCATAATCACCATTGTTACTGATCGTACACCATAATTACTGATAAGACATCTTATATAGGAAGTCTATCTATAAGTCTAAGTAAGCTTGCATCCCTACAAACTCTTGGTCGTATAGCCTTACAGTGACAGAGAATTTCAAATAGCTCATTCAAACTATCTCCCTTAGTAGAAAAAACTTATTAGTTTTTGGCTAGTCATATTCATGTTGTCCTTTCTTCACAAAAAAAATGGAGAGTACCTTTAGCATTAGCTCCCAATAAGACGGCTCCATGACCTTGAAAACTCAAGACCATGCTTTTACGTCGATAAGGTCCCAAACTTGCTGGACCAAACCAACCTACCTCAGTACCTACCAATCAATACTATGAATTATTATAAAGGTCTTCTTCTTGAGCTATTGATACTGCTACTTATGTATTGCTGCATTAAAAAGTAGCATTGGAGGTCGCTTAAGTGGTTGGACTATTTGAGCTCTCCTTAGGACTTTAGAGAAACCTTCTCTTTGTTGTTGCTTCATTGGTACTTGTTTTGTTCGTTATGGTAATAATATCAAAGAGAGGGATGAGAACAACATTACACTTGACTTTGCAAATTCATGTTTAAATTGATATTTGGGCTTAAATCCATTCATTATTCTTTGCAAATTTGATTTGTTTAATTTAATTTGAATTTTTAATTATATTTAATTTCTTTCATAAAATCCATCCAAAATCCCTTATCTTATTACACTGATTAGTACGATATAAAAATTAGTTAGACATTCTTTGTGGATATGATCCTTTCTCACCATTACTACAAGTGTATTTTTCTAAAAAGTTAAATAATTCATTAGTA